>JAODJU010000045.1:14800056-14826937 GCA_026776725.1 Gnathonemus echidnorhynchus
CTGGATATGTATTGCAGATATCTCTAATTCAATTCTTCCTAGTCAAAAAGAGCATTTCAGATATCCACAATGACATTTTTCCTATCCACAATTGTCATTTCAGATATCCACAATGTATTTCTTCCTAGGAGAAATTATGTCACTTTTGCCATTCATGTCTATTGGGCTTTCAATTTCAGATATCCACAATTATATTTCAGATATTCAGAATGAACATTGGTTTAATGTTTATAAATTCTTTATAATGGTTTCCTGTTTAATAATAGATGTATTCTCTTCTAGCGCTTGCATTAAAGTCTATGTCGACCTTGTCATGTTATTGTCAGTGTCCACACTGTCATTATAAGTTTTATGAAAATTAACAAACTCTTTGCACAAGTTGCAGTTACCTTTTGTGTGATTTCTTTATAATCGAAATAAGTATTAGACGAAATAGTACTCTTTGAAAGTTTGACCAGATATATGTGTTGCTAGATAAAGTTTAGAAAAGAAAGTTGAATTATTGTAGATTTTAGATGGAAGCAAAAATATAATTGCAGTAATTTCATTATCAAAAGACTTTTCCCATTAACTAAAATATACTTTTGAGAAAGGGACAAAACATCTTTCTGAAAATGTACATTTTTTAATCACTATGCAAAATGCATTTACTCTACTTTGAATTTGTCCACGACAGGATGGATGTATTTTGCGATTGGCTCATATATTACCTGCTTGTAGTTAATTTACAAAATGTGCTGGAGCTTGACCAACATGCATGTGAAACAGCCTAAGGTCTCCTTAATAAAATGAATATGAAATTAAATGGCAAATCTCAGCATTTCCAGTTAGAAATCATGAATTCCCAAAGGCACTTCACAGTATGTTAGCCTTTGTGCTCTGTGCTAGTTCCCGCTCTTGGGTAATTCACCCTGGTGTTTTCAGTAACTGTCTGCCCTGCCTTTCCCTGCACATGTGTTTAGATCCTTTATCCTCCCTGCCTCCTGTCTTGACCCCTTGCAGACCTTCTGTATGTTACATACTGTGTCTTCCAGTCTTTAAATAAAATCCCCTTCGGATTCCCTGAGATGCATTTGGATCGTCACTCCTCTTCCGTCTCCAGTCGTGACAAGCATGAACTTACCATCTTTGGAAGAAGCCATGTCTTTCTGGAATTCCTTGGATTATGGAGATCAAAGTGTACCCTCTCCTGTAAAATACTGGGCGTTAGATAGACATTCCGGAGAACTGCATTGACCTTTAGCAATATTAATTACTTATTAAGCATTTTCACCCATAAAAAAGATTCATCATAGAGTCAAATTTTGATAGATGCTTCATTCTATTTAGTATAATAATTTAATGAAATACATTGTAATACTGGAAGATACAGCATATCTCAAAGACATCTATACTGCTTCTTTATGTGATATTGGTAAATAGCTTAATAATCTTTAATAGTATTATTGAATGCAGTTAATATCTGATACATCCTATGTTTGGCAAATGTTTATTACACTATTTTTAAAACTTTCTTTATAGTCAACCTCTGCACATTCATCTCTACTTTTCTGTCTTGGTGTGGCTGCTTTTCTCTACCAGATGAGTTTCAAACACTTGCAAATGCAGATACTGTGAAAATAGTATTATGTATTCTTTTTCAGAAGGTAAAAATGACTTTTACTATGTTACCTGTAAATTCAGACTTAAACAAATCAGCATCACAGACCAAAAGTATAACTATATATATATATATATATATATATATATATATACTCATGCATATAATAAATAATGTTACTATATGAATTAAAAACTGACCTGAAGTATCCACAGTTGCAGTCTTTCCCCACCATGTCCTCAAACAGACAATCAAACAACAAGCCCTTACAAGAAATCATAAATACACACCCGTGGACTTTGTGCATATAAAGCAATTCTGTATAATAATACTTGTATCAGTCCAAAGTTCAGTTCTAAACTCCGAACCTTGATGCAGTACACAAATTTATGTGGTGCTTTTATGCACTTTAAACTTACAAACGGGTCGGTGCCAGCCCTAACACGATAGCAAGGTTAAGCTAAACACAAGGGAACACAGAGTAAAACACACCGACTTCAGTAAAGAAATATCTAACAAAAACACACTCACACATACAGACACAGTCACAGACACAGAGAGAGAGAGAGACATACAGGCACAGATGCTGGCACAGGCACACAGGCACAGGTAGGAAACAGAAGCAAACACAATGACCAGCTGAGGAACAGGCCTAGGTCAAGCACTTACAGTACATTCTCAGATAATGAGAGAATTACCAGGGACAGGTTTGGGCCATTACTGATAATTACTACAGTTGGCACAATATAATTTTTCTGGTCCGGTTCCGATATTAAAATTTTGAATGTTTGCAGATTCCAATATCAATATGATATTTTTTCCTCTTTATCAACTAGTCACCATTAAATTAGATATTTGTATCAATACATCTCATTTAACACGGTAACTATCTGCATTTAGTGCTAACAATAGGAAAATATAATGATGATGTTGCTCAAACAAAAGCTACAAGAAGAATTCTATGGCCAACATGTTATATGCAGCTCTGCTACTTTGTTTTATACAGCAACAGAAATAAGTGCAAATTATGCAATCTGTTGGCAAATTAGATATAATAATGAAATCAATAATAAAAATATCACTGTACACCCCAACTAACCATTTCTATAGTCAAAATGTTCACATAAGTCTCCAGGACAAAATACACAATGGAGCACAGATAAAACTTTTAAGTAGTAATCAAACTTTAGAAAGAATATAAATCTGAAGACGTATTGCTTGTATAGATGTTACTGTGTTCAGGCATAAGAAAAATCAGCACTAACTTTACATTCATTGCAGTTTTGCTTTTTTTCCTTCAGCGTCAAGTTCCACACGGCTGCATGACAGTTCCAGCGCACATGCATTACTGAACAACCAGCCAGCACTTGACCCTCACTTCTGTTTATGGAATGTTGCTCTAAGGCTGCCAGTATATTTCTGGCTAGACCTATCCCTGCTAGACCTATCCCTGCTAGACCCATCCCTGCTAGACCTATTCATGAGGTAAAATCGATTGGTATATTACTACTTCAACCTCCTGCATCCCATCCAGTATTTTTTGCCAGTATCAGCTCACTACCCATAGTGGGTATGAGATCGGTGCCATCCCTACTAACTACACACAAGGGACTAGCAGCTACAGGAACAGGTGAAGGTAATTACAAATACAAGAACATAGTTAACATGGGGAAAACAAAAAATAAGAACTAAAATGTTCAGCATAGTTGAAGCTGGTCTCCGTGCACCCTCAAACCCATGACTGTATGGAGGGCATGATTAGTAGCTGCAGGCTCCGGCTCATTCAGCCACGTGGCAGCCTGGAGAGTAGGGAACACACTCAGAACTGTGAAGGGTAAAAACTAGGGGGACACAGAACGGGATGGCCAGCGACACCAGCTGGCCAAACAGAGAAACTACAAATTTTCCCTGAATCAAAATTACTTTCTTCTCTCACATATTTCCTGAATCCATCACTGTTCTGTCATCGGAATGAATGGTTTGGGTATTCCTTGCTTGGACTTGAATAGAAGTATGTAGGTCTTACAATAAGTCAGATTTGTCACAGGTGGATTCTAAATATAATAATAATTGTTTGGCAGTATAACGTTCCGAGGTATGAAACCGAAAACTTTGTTGTCTATTTAAATAACATGACTAATATCTCAATCTTTAATATCCCATTTTTACAAGTCACAAATTATTGCATATGGGCCAATATGCAGATCCCAGCATAAATACGTACACCACAAAAGATTTCCCAGAAAATCATCTGTTTTTCTTTAGAATTAATATTTGGTACTTAACAAATAAAATCCCCTCCCATTCAATGGTGACAATAATGATACCATGTGGAATAGAAAATGTCACAACACTCTAGACAGAAAGTCATTCCTTTACACAAAAAGGTCAAGGCTAAAGAAAACCAGTAAAGCATTGTTAGTCAGTCAGAATACAGTAGCAAAAAATGGATGGATGTGCACCAAACCCTCTGAGACGTCCAGGCCGTCCATGGAAGCTTAACACCTCAACATGAGCATTTTGTGATGAGAAGAGTTGAGGAAAATCACCATGCAAGTTTGTCACAGTTAGCGAAAGCAATAGAAAGGCAAACTGGGCTGACTGTTTCCAGATATAATAAGACATACACTGCAGAGGAGTGGTGCAGGAGGAAGCTATCTATGAAGGAAGACACTGCTAAAACCAATGCAGAAAAAAGCCCACTTAGCTTTTGCCAGGATCCATGCTGACGAAGGTGAAGACTACTGAAATTCCATGCTTTGGAGTGATGTGACAAAGGTAAATCTTTTTGGAACTGATGGCATCCAAACTGTATGGCGTTGCACGGAAACACAATGAAAAAGGAAGGAGCTCATTCTCCATTAATAGAGAAAGATAGACGTGGCAGTATGTCGCCAACTTGTTCATTCCTCATCTAGAAGAGTTGGTGCTGTTCTTAAAAATAATGGAGGCCATACAAAATATTAAATTTGGTAGAATTTGTTGTAAGGTGTATTCATTTTTGCAATGCTTAATTTGAATACAGTTTATTATTTTCTTATCCTAATGATGTTGGTGACTAAGATATTATGTTGTTAATGAAACAAATGTTCAATAAAACTTGTCAACAATCTGCTAATTGTTCTGGTGTTCACTGAGAAATGGATAAAAATCTTAATTTTCAAAGAGGATGTACTCATTTATGCTGGGTACTGTAGATACGTAGCTCTGTTTAGCTGCACATACTATATACAAAATTTATCCGCGCCGTATCTACTCCAAGCCGCTAGATGGCGACATGCGTATCGATAATCATCAGTGATTCGCAAAATCTAAAGAAGACGAAAGAGATTCATTAGTTTAGTTTCGTTTTGGCTGCTAGTAGAGTAGGCAGTGAGCAGTGAAGTTAATGGTACTTTTTTGCTCGTAACGAATTGTTTTAAGTCGGATGTTGATTATATGTCACGGCCCAATTATGAGCGCGGCGCCTTGCATATGCTCTGACATTTTATTCGTATTTACAGATAATTTAATTAGTAGCTGTATTTTTATACTTTCATGATGAAATGGGCGATGTGATGTTAGCTGTGCGTAAATGCGGCGCCGGTCTTCGGCGCTGTTTGCCCTGGTCACGCTACATCTGGCGGTATATGAGCGCGGGCATAACGAGGCGAAAGATCCCAGCTTCTCCACTGCCTTCAGAGGAGGCGTCTCTCTACGTACACGTGAGTTTAACTTAATAAAACATCTAGTCTAATCATTGCCGCCGGGTGAATCTTCGTGTAAATATGCTTTTTTTATTGTGAACATCCTTTTGCACTACCAGAGTGGATCCTGGAATTCTGTAGGGGAATGGGCTGTGTTTCCTCACGCTCCCGTTGTCTCTCTCTCTGCAGTGGCCCTACTGCCTGAAACGCTGCTCCTACTGCAACTTCAACAAGTACATTTCCCGGGATGTCAACCACGCCGAGATGAGCGCATGTCTCCAGTTAGAGACCGAGACATTACTCCGGCTCAGCCACGTGTCCCGGTTTGTGTCTGTCTTCTCTTTTTGCTGTAGAGCTGAAAGCCCTGATATAGCCTTTTTGAAATCTGTTTGATTGCACTGATATCCCCCCCCTCCTTTCCCCTTATTTCTCATTCCTCAGCATCACTTCTGTGTTTTTTGGTGGTGGGACCCCCAGCCTGGCCCCACCCTCAACAATCACAGCCGTCCTGGAGACTGTTGCTAGGCATGCAGATCTCCCTGTAGATGCTGAAGTCAGCTTAGAGGTAAACCCAACCCCCATAGGACTGGCCTCGCTGGAGGAATTCAGGCTTGCTGGGGTGAATCGTTTCTCCATAGGAGTGCAGGTGAGAGCTGGGCCAGATGTAGAGAGTTTCAGTGAGATGTGCAATGCAATCATTAATGCATGACAGTCGCAGCATTCCATGCAGGAAAGCAGGTGATCCAAGCAGGTAAGCATGCACCAGTGGGCAGTGAGATGGAGCTTTAAACTGAAGATGGGTGGTTGTTGAACACATTACTGTTAACACATGACAGTATCCAGTGCATTGTGATTGATACTGCATGGTAATTCCTTCTACTACTTCTACTGAAGCACTCTTCCATGCTGTTCTTCACTCCATTTTCTCTGGTATAAATTTTCATCATTTTTTCCCCTACAGTCTCTTCATGATGAGGCTCTGAGGGTTTTGGGTCGAGACCACAATTCCCAAGATGCCTTGCACACAATCGCTGAGGCTCAGAGGCTGTGTCCTGGTCGTGTGTCCGTGGATGTCATCTTTGGTCGCCCGGGCCAAACCGTGGAATCTTGGGAGGCGGAGCTAAATGAGTTGCTGTCGGCCTGCGATGATCATGTGTCGCTGTACCAGTTGACGCTCGAAAGGGGCACCCGCCTCTTCAAGCAGGTGGAGGCGGGTCAGCTGACCATGCCAGGCGATGATGTCACTGCTCACATGTATGAGTCGGCCCGGAGGATTTTGGGAAAACGAGGATTCTTGCAATATGAGGTGTCCAACTTTGCAAGAAATGTAAGTCCCCAGTGCACTAGGGTTGAGTAGAGAATCTATGACAAAACAATAATCTCTGATAGTCACACTGAAAGTTGCCAAATTAAAGACCAAAGAGAGAGAGCAGCAGTATCTGAAGCAGGTATTTCCCAGAGTATTATGTTGCTAATGGTCAAAGGCAGCCAGTAAATATTGTGATTGAATGAAACAGCTTCAGTCTTTCTGTGTGTGTTTGTGCTGTTACTCACAGGGTGCTGTCAGCTCTCACAACATCAGCTACTGGAAGGCGGGTCAGTACCTCGGCGTCGGCCCAGGTAGGACCAGGCACTGCAGTGTGCTGTCAGCCTAAATATTTACTCCTGTTGGTATTGTACTGCGATTCACTGCGCTGTGCTTCCTGTGGGATTCGCTGGTGAGTGTATGCATGGTCTCTCTGCCAGGTGCACACGGCCGCTTCATCCCCCGCCAGGAGGGGGCGCTGCTGAGGGAGGCCCGGACCCAGACCCTGGAGCCTGAAGTGTGGATGAAGGAAGTCCGTTGCTGGGGTCACGGAACGCGCCGGAGGATTCAGCTCGGTCATCTGGCTCTGTGAGTGAAGTTTTCTTTTGTCTGGTCTGCTCTGTTATTTCTCCTTTTCTATGCGGAATCCTTGATCTCCGCGGTTGTTCTCCTTCTGTCTGTGTGAGTGACCCTGCAGTTCCATGTCCAACATGCTCTCTCTCCGCCTGCAGACTGGAGGAGGTGTTGGCGATGGGCCTGCGCCTCGTTGAGGGCGTAACTCACCGGGTAAGCTCCGTCCACCATCGCCATGGTGCTCGCGTTCACTTTCACACGTACACCCTCGTGCTCTTCCCCACGCCGGCCTTCGCCTGTTGTTTTTCATGCTGCCTACAACAGCCTCTGGTTTGTGGGCCACTAATCGCTCAGAAATGTGCTTTTTCTTTACTTTGAGTGTGAGTCATATGCAGAAATCACCTCCAATCAGCTCCATGTCTTTCTGCCATTTATCCTGTATTACAACCTTGATTTTATTCCATTAGATTTAGAGCTAAACAGTCACTTTGACTGATATGTAACTGGTGTGACTTGTCTGCAAATCCCTGCTGACCTCATGGCACCTTGTAGCCCAGGGAGTTATTCTGAATTAGTCACAAAAATCTGTCCAGCGAGAAGCTGGATGCTTAGTACTCATGACGTTGGCCTGGTGCTCTTGCAAAGATTTATTATTCTCAACCTGCTTTTTCTTATAGCATAACTTAGACGTTTATGCTTTTTCTTTGTAGCTCTGGAAAGAGTTCAGCCCGGATGCAGACCTCCAGCAGGTTTTTGGTCAGTCCACAGAGGTGCAGGACCTTCAGAAGAGGGGTCTGCTGGTCCTGGATGACAGGTAAACACCAGCTCACCACTGGCTATGTTGCCGGATTTAACTGATGCTTGTTGCTTAGCAACACCTGTTTCCACACAGGAATCTTGTTATAAGGCATCTGAGCCTAACTGTCCTATCAGGAAAGTAGGGGTTTGCCTTGATTGTTTACTGTGCCTTTAAATTTCTGTCTGCTTCTGAAGACGATGGTGGGAGAGCCCCCCCTCCCCCGTGTGTGGGAGGGTGGTGCTGGGTTAAATACTTCTTTTTTCTCACTGCAGGGGTCTGCGGTGCTCCTGGGGGGGTCTGGCACTGTTGGACAGTCTCCTCCCGCCTCTGCTTCTCCAACTGCAGGCATGCCATGACCACCAGGGGGCGTCTGGGTGATCGAGGTGGTCATCATCTCATAACCAAAAACGCAACCATGTTAAGGACCGCGGAGGAGGTGATGGGTTTGTGAAAATCCGTGCGGTTCATCATCGTCTAGCCCGACCTCCTTTGTGAAATCCGCACTCTGCAGTGGTGTGACTCCACTAGCAGTCGAAGAGGGTCGTACACATCGTCCATCAGCGCAAACCAGACTACATCAAGGACAGCAGGGTGTTTCATGAACTTTAACCTTTACATTTCAGCCAGTGCTCTTCATCTAACGGGAAACCAACACAGCAAGTTCTCCACTGACAGTCTTTAAAATGTGAAAAATTTTGAATATTTAAGTTAATAAAGACAGTATATTTTAATATAATTGTGCAAAAATTTTCATAGTATTTCTCACACTCTATTTACAAAAATAGACAATGTATTGATATCCATCCATCTCCTCTAAGCACGTATCCAGTGCCAGATGTATGTGAGTTCACAACCCAGGAAGCCCTGGGCACAGGGATGCAATGCCAGTCCACAACCCACTCAGCACACATTGGGATACCATGGGCAGTTTAGATACGTAAGTTAACCTAACCTCATACAGCCATGGAAAAAACTGAGACCACAGCAGAATTTCTTGTTTCACTCATTTCTCAATTTATCGGTCTGCATCTGTGAATTATATACTGCAGACTGCAGTCTGGCTCTTCCCTGTTTCTCATTAATGAAGGGCTTCTTCCTTGCTTTATGGGACTTCAGTCCTGCTTCTATAGGAGCCTGTTATGAACTGTCCTAGCAGTGCACTTCACACCTGCACTTAATGTTTCCCATTCCTTTTGAAGGTCGCTTCCTGTTATCCTCCGATTCCTGAGAAACTGTCGGATAAATTGACCATCATCTCTGGCATTAGAAAGTTGCTTCCTCCCTTTACCTGGCTGGTTCCTGGTTCTTCCCAATGTCTCCTGCTTCATTTTGTTCTCAGGTACTGCTGGAATCAACCTGCTGCTCAGCATAGCCTGTCACAGAATCACGATTAAACCGGGATGTAAAAATGCAGATTTCTTTTAAAATATACAGTGGTCTCTTCATTTTTCCGCGGCTGTATGTTGCAGCTATAAAAGGACATTTTCACGCACCCGGTAGGTATTGGAGTCGATTGCAGGAAGTCCTCAGTGTACAGTTTTCGTGTAATTAAATGAAAGACAGGGGTGCTGGTGTGATATTGATACCCCAGTGCCTCTTTTTTTTTTTATCGATAACGGTCCTATTTAATGCTGTGTAATGCATTTTCATTCCGGTTTTTGTGCGCTGTCCATGGTACTCCCGAAATTTTGATCACCCCTAATTTGAGGAGCCAATATTGAATGTAGCAGAATATATGGGACCATGTTCTGCAATTTACTTTGGGCTGTTAAGATTATCCCATACTTCTGTCATTAAAATACGTTATAATTGTTAAAAATGTGTATGACATGTATATTGTCTGTTTTCGTTCTGAATACATTTTTTAATAGCTAGATTTCTTAGGATATTGTATAATTGTTGCGTCGTGTCGTTTGAATGTCACTGCTTGATTGTTATATAATGTCCTCGTGCCTGCAAGCCACACTTCCCTCGTTCCCAGGGGCTCCTAGTCACGACTGCGGGGGCGGCGGCTCCGGCGAGGCTTCCCTGCCCGCAGAGCGTGTTATATCATATCGGAGCGTAAGCTGGGCGCAGGGGATCTTATACAACACGGGGGCTGTATGTGCTCCAGGACCCGGCGCCCACTCGCGAAGGCTTCCTCCATCACCATAAATGGTGCAATTGTGCGTCCAAGCGCAAACGTAAATGCGGAAATGAGGAAAAATGACCAAAATAGGCGATGGTAACTAACCCATTTTAAAATGTAGTGTTAGGTAGTGGGCTTTGCAGAAATGTACGAAGGTTAGAACAGTCATTACTATGACAAAATTAAAAGCATTCAAGCATTCCTTTATTTACCATGCAACTTCAGGCATCATTTATTCTTAAAAATTAAAATTTCAAAAGTCACACATTCGGTTAACGCGCTGTCATCACAATTATTTACTGGTCCAGCCAGCATGTATGAAATAAAATGGTAACGTTATAATAAATGCATTCTCATGTAATAGAAACAAACAGACAAACGTTTTAGCAAAAATGTCCCCTGAGTTGTGCTCTCATTGAATCTGACACTTGTCGAGAGGTTTTCTCCGCTTCCTGGAGGTACTGGTTCCGAGCACCTGCCGGAGGTCGGTGTTGAAACTCGGCCGGCGAGTTAACGGGCAAAGCGCCCCGCATGGCGCATCTTGGACGGGCGTTATTCGCCTTCCCGCCGGTCTGCCGGAACGCAAGGCCCGGTACGAGCGAATGGAGATCTTGCGGTGCTGCGAGGGGCCGGTCTCGGTTGGGAGTCCTCCCCGTTCCGCCAGAACTTCAAACATCTCCTCCAGGTTGGTGCCCTCCTTGGCGGAGATTTCGAAGTAGGGAAAATCGTCTCCAAGCGCACGGCACACGTCCGAACGGCTCACGGTTCTCTCCTCCCGACTCAAGTCCACTTTGTTCCCGCATATCACAGCCGGGATGCACGCGTTTTCTTTGGATTTTCGAAGCTTACACTTGGCAGCCACAACCTCCTTGAGCAATGCACAGACTTCGTCCAGAGACTCTTTGTCATCCACGCTGAACACCAGAAGAAATATGTCACCTGTAGAAGAAGCATACAAAGATATTTAGGTACATGCCAAAAGATATTGCAGTAAGTCAGTGCAAATCACGGTATGTGCAAATCAGTGCAGAAATCAACGTGTTGAGTGTGGAAGCCTGCAAAGGCAGTGAGGCGATTTATACACGATTGGCTCAACTCACCTGTGAGGATTGACAGTCTGCGTTTTGCGGGGAAATCCCTCTCCCCCGAGGCATCAAGGATGTCAATCTGATAGGTTTCCCCACGGATGTCGTACAGCTTTCTGTGAAAGTCCTCGGAGGTGGGCTCGTAATGCTCCTCGAAGCCATCGCGGAGGAACCTCCGCAGGATGGAGGTCTTGCCCACTTTGCGCGCTCCCAGCACCACGATGCGCCGGCGGTTCTTTGGCTTGACGGAGCGAGGCTCGGTGTCGCTATTAAGGTGGCATGTCTGACCGTGCAGTGCCAGCGCTGCCAGCCGATCCACAGAAAACCTTTTGCAGGGAAAGCGGTCTAAGGACGGATACCGACTCCCTATGCTGGAGGACCGCACGGTCCTCGCTTTAGTTTCCGGCTGTAACCAGTGAGCCGTGACACTTTTAATGATCCCAGCTCCTGACTTTGGAATGTATGAGACCCTGAGATCAGAAGCGTTTCTGTAGTTGAGGAGGACTTTGGAGGGGTCGCCGCTGCACGCGTTTCTCACGCCGGGGAACTGCGTCTGTGGTCCGCCGAGAGCGCATCTCTGGGGCTCGACTGGCACGCCGCTTTCAGGACGATCTACGCCGGTGCCATCGACCTCGGCGGTGCCGTGCACGGGAAAGAAAACGCCGCTGCTTTTCGCGTCCATGCTTGCTCCCGACACACGCATCTATCGTCTGAAAACACTGGCACAGTTTGCCCAATGCAGAGTACACAAGCTCCGCTGCCACTACGCCTATCCTCCTCTGAAGATCATGTATCGGCTGCTTACTGTTCCCCTCCAGCCTCGCACACCGTTTATATAGGGCAGTCGTGAGCTTGCGAGTCGGTACGTCACCGTATGATGATCGCTGTGGGATTAAGGGAACCCAAACGCCTCTCTGCAGCCAGCCCTCCCACTTAGATCTATATAGGGAAGGCTTTCCCATTCTTATATCACCGACGGACGCCTTTTGTCATATTTAAGCCAGATTTTCAGAAATAGCACAAGAAAAAAACACGTTATATTTTTGGGCTCGGTACCCTGCTCATATTTAGTATAGGCTATAGTATGGCATTTCCGTAAATTTTTTAATTGACTGTAAATAGCATGTCCTTGCAGTATAGGCCTATTTATTAACATGCATGATACATGATATCCAATAATATATTATATAATAGTATCCTATATCGATGCGTGCCCTGCTTTGTAGCCTAGTCAATACTTCTTTGGTCGAACGTTTTGTGATGCGAGTTAGCGGTCGGTCGTTGTCCGGCTGCAGTCACGACGTAGTAAACATGATTTATTATTTCGTGTTAAGGAATGAATCATATACCAGTGATTTGCGTAACCATTTCTTGACATGTTATTTACATGAGTATGTAAAGATTTAACATTTTGCGGTCAGTTCTTGCGTCTGGTTTCAGTTTTTTTTTTCCGTGGCGGTATGCAGGTAGGTTACCTGATGTCACTAAACTGCCCGTTGTATCCCGATGTGTGTTTGAGCATGTGCCCTACGACGGACACGCTGCAAGAATTCGAGAAACACCAATTCCCCTAACCGCAAGTCTTTAAAGTGCAGGAGGAAACCCACGTGATTCATGGAAGACATGCAGGCTCCACCCACACAGAAATGGGGCGGGATTCAAACCCTCAGCCCTGGAGGTGTGAGGTGTCATCAGTAAATTCTCACAAATCAGTGGGAACGTTTCTTCTTTTGGGGATTGTTTGGAGACAATATTGGGTGTGTACTCCCTAACCTGCAGGTGACCTATAGGGGGCGGTACAGGGACAAAGCACCCCAACAATGGCCTCTTCTCTCTTCTGCCATCAGACAGGCAGGTTTCTTGCCTCAGGCCACCAGTATAATACATGAGGACTTTTAAGCGCTAACATGCCACCCGCACTTTGTACTGTCACCACTCTGATTCAGGCGTTCCTCATTTTACATCCTTCTGACTTACACTGCGGCCTCTGGAACAGGCTCCACACCGCCCCTGAATAGGACAAGCGGTTTCAGAAAATGGATGGATGGATGACTTACAGTTTTGTAAATATAAACATTTATATTATTGCTTTTATTTTTCTTTGTCTAATTTTATTTTATGCAAGTAACATCTGGCTGCATGAGACAGACGGGCACTTCGGGGGGTGGGGGGGGGGGCGGGGCTTGACCGCTAGTCGGGATGCATGTGACAAATAAAACTTGAAACTCAATATATATTATATTTAACCATATATAGATATTTGTGGTATTTTATATATCATATATAGATACTGCTGATATCTATCATGTTCATACTTCATGGATATAAATAAATACCATGAGTAAACCAAGCCACGTTCCCTTTGAAATCCACCCCGTCCTGGAGGGACTCAGGCTTGGGGCTGAGTTCCCTGTGAATTGCTGTCTCTGCTGGGGCCGTGCAGTTGGTTCAGTGCTGAACACGTCAAGGTCCTGCTCAGTCCTGCTCAGTCCTGCTCCTGCTGTCCCTCTGCCTTCCATTGTCCAAGGTCATTTCAAAGGAGACAATCGGTGATGAAGAAAGCTACGCATGTCAGTCGAGCTGAATTCTAGAATAAACCAAGGACTGTACAGTGTGTACAGTGGAAGAAAGGCATTATTATTATATCGCCATGGAAACAGTAGCTTATGAATCTGAGCTCCACCTGGAGCCGCGGTGGCCTGTTTCCTCTTATAACGGCTGTCAGATGGTCAGAGCGACGTCTTGTGTTCGATCACCGTTTCATTTCTGGTATCACTGGTGGCTTCCTGTCGTTTTACCTGTTTTTTTTCCCCCCAACCACATTCCCGCCATTGTGCCCCAGGCTAGCCGTTAGTCTGACAGGTGCTTCCGTCCTGTTCATTCAGACTGCTCCCCAATGCGTAAATGTATCACAATGCACTTTTCTACAGTCCCATCTATATAACAGTATCGCTGGGTGTGAGATTTGTGAGGCTGTCGGTTCAAGTTACATGTGGGGCCAGGCAGTTTACTGTTGAGGTCCTCTGATGCAGAAGAATTCACAGCTTTCCATCCATCCACCTTTCATCCAGTACAGGCGTTCCCTGGAATTGTAGGCCAGGGTATTCCCTGGAATGGTTAACAATCCAAGCATGTATTCACTACAGGAAATTTACAGACACCATTTGCCTGGCTGCAGGTCTTTAGACTGCAGGAGGAAATCCACAAAACCAGGGACCCAGATTTCCTGTTGCAGTCTAAAGACACGATTTGCGGTAAGCCAGCATCTCTTCATGGGCTATAGCATGCGTGTGTGAGAGTGCGCGTGTGAGCGTGCGCATGCGAGCGTGCGTGTGCGAGCGTGTCGCGTGTGAGCGTGCGCGTGAGAGCGCCCTGCGAGGGTCTGGCCTCCTGCCCTGATTGGTCCCCTGCCTTGGGCCCTATACTGCGTGGGATTGGTTGGACAGCGCAGCCACCAGGGCTGGACTGGCCATCTAACATACCAGGCATTTTCTCAGTGGGCTGATAGGTATGTGGGCTGACAAAATTCATCGTGGGACTTCCCCAGCCCCACTTCCCCCCCCCGGCTTGCCAAAATTTCTCTCAAAGTCCAAGGTCGATTTTTAATTCCAGTTCAGCCCAGACGTCGGCTCTGTGTTATATTTAATTCCCCTGCCTTGTTTTCCCCAGACCGGAATCAGAGTAGTTTTGCTCCAATCCATTCTTTCCTGCCATCACTCTGAATTGTGTATCTGCAATAAATCCAGATTTATCACAGCCTGTCGTGCGTTTTGGCATAGCTTCTGCGCGTCATCACACTGCCGTTCGAAACTTTAATTTGCGTCTCTGCAGTTTATGCCATTCTACTGCAAATATTGGTTCCAGAGACAGTTTTTCAGTAGCTCCACCAGCTGTAAAACAGCCAATTAAATATTTATGCTCGTCCTCTTTTGCTTTTCATCCGCATCCATTAAGAGCATGAACTTGGCCGCGAGTCTTCTTTTTCTACGTCTGTCTTACATAAAGTGACAGAGGATTGTGGGAAAATTCCTTTTAAATAGGACAATGGTTTTGTTATCGGTGCAAAAGATGGTGTCTGTCTTTATATACTTGTGTGTGTGCGCACACACAGACACACACACAGCTCATTTTCAATAGAATTTACAAAGCACCCGTGACTCATTCGGTATGTGCAGTTGCCTAAAAATATGACGAGTATGAGGACTTAAATCTATCTGGTGGGTCATCATTATCTTCATGGTTACACACACACACACAAAAACACAGCTGTTCTATGAGCCAGGCATTTTCAGACATGGAACTCGTCCTTCAAGAATCTCTGGTCAGGTCATAAACTCCTTGGCTGATATCAGGGGGCGGGTCTTCACCGAGGGTCACTGAAGGCCCAGTCGTTGTTCTTACACATGTCAGCTTCCAAACAATTTGTAACACGACTCTCCCTTCCCACTGTACAATCTAAAGTGTGCTGCTCTACTTGTGAAAGTAGATCATAGTAAGACATGCTTTATCTATATGGAAACTCAGGTGTGGACAGACACTCTAAATCACATGCGTCTCCTGCATTGCTCTCATCAGCCAGCTGATCAGCTTCAGGAACAAACCGGCTCCAACTTCCTGTTTTGGTGACATGCCCTGCTCTGCAGTTGTTAATATGACTCTGAAAGCAAGTAATGTATTAGTTTTTAACCACCTAGCCTTATAAAAATGTACGTAAAAGTGTAAATGTCTCTGATAAAAACAACTTCTATGACTTTACAATCTTTGAAAGAAATGTTGTATGTTTTGTAGGCCTATATATTGTAATTCATTACATTTGTCTACACTGCATTTTGTAACCGTTTTGTCACATAAAGTATTGAACTGTAGTTTGGAAACGCGTGTTATTTCCTACTCTGTCCTCAGAATGTTTTATTTTAATTTGTGTTAATTTTAGTAATTGCATATAAATTATGTGAGAGGTATCAGGTTTTGTCCGAGCTTCCCAGAATGTCTGAATAAGATCAACGCAGCTGGAATAGACTATGATAGTATTGCTTATTTTTAATTTTCTCGTAACTTGTAACTGTACTGGGGAAAGGGTGCAGGTTCACGCGCAGGAATGATGTCATGGCAAGCGGGCCGGGCTGCGCACCAGGACAGAAGGGGTTAAGGGGTAATTCGGACGGCATCGGGCGTCTCTCCACCTCTCCCTGCCGCCTGTGCATGTCCGCGTCCGCGCCTGTCGGCTGGCTGCCCGCTCATTTCCAGGAATGGTATCCTTTCGCAACTTTTCTCGGACGTGGAGACCGAAAAGAAGGATATAACTGATCCCGAAATGCGAAGGACCCGCTTCGATTCCTGGGGCTGATGGTGATTTTGATTTTTTTTGTTTTCGGTGCTTGTTTTAGCGTAATACTATACTGGAAAATGTCAGGAGGAAGTACCTTGAGAAATAAGGTCTGACGTTTATTAGGGAATCTATGGACGATCATGGGTGTGACGTTAGTCCACAGTAACTAAACGACTTCTTTTAGGGAAATTTCGATGGTACTTCTTACCCAAAGTACAGAATCCAGCTGAGTCATGATTTACTTTTACGCAGTGTTGGCTCTCGGCACATATTAGGAAAAAGCACCGTGCAGTTTCTACGGCTGCGTGTCGTGTTTTATATACACGGGAAACGCGGCGGCTGTCGGATGCCTTTATTTTTATTATAATGCGCCGATTTGTGTCCACGGACCTCCTTTCGTCTTCATGGCTGGCCTGCGTCCTGTCCTCTTTGGAGGGGAGGGGGGGGAGAGGATATCTAGGCGAAGTTGAAATCTGTTATTGCGGGATGAGGGGCTTAGGATCGGCGCCGATGCCTGCATTTTTTATGTATTAGGAACGTAGTGAAACTTTTTCGGTGTCCGGAATGGGGATATAAGTTGTACCTCACCTGAGTGACAGGTGCACCCCTTCGGTGATGGGGAGATCCTGTGATAACAGCGCTGTATGTGGGTCATAGACTGTGATCCACAAAAACCATATAAGCAGGAGCTCTTTGCCGGTGTCCTGGATGTAAACGTGAAATGCAATGAGGCCTAGACACCGTTTATACACAAACGTGTACGTGTGTGTAGGCCTATATACACACATACAAATTAACGTAGTTGTATTTTATCGTGTATGCTTTGTGTTGTGGGTGCAGGAAGTATGTACGTGGGAGGGGAGAGCTATAAAGTGAATAAATAGATTCTATTGCTCAGTATGATTTATTTTATCTGACCATATTTATTTGGCTGAGTTTCCAGTATCTTATAAAACGTTTTTAGGGTGGTCCGGATCTTATTATTTAATGGGGAAAAGCCTCATTAAAAGGTCTTGCCTTTTAAAAATTCATTAGTGTGCTTTCAAGGGTCATCGAGAAAACAAACCAAATTGAAATCAATATAGGCGACGTTACCGGAAATAAGCAGGATAATATTAATAAAGCATGAAAGCAAATGTATAAAAGTATCAAGCAGAACGGGGTGGATGTAGAGTATGGTGGGGGCTGCTGTAGGTTCCTGCCTGGCTTCACCCCGTATATCAACACTGACGTGATGACTGGGAACTATAGGGCGGCTGAAAGCATATTCACGGTGTGTAAATGGGCTTCTTTAGATGCGAATGGGCTTCAGGAGAGGCGGTGCGGAAGTTGGGCAGCGTGCAAGAGGGAATCGCGGTAAATTCTGCTGCTATCTTGTGATGATGCGAAACTGGTGTTCCTGCCGTCTGTTCCAGTTTTTTTTTAATAAAATCTCAAAGGGGAATGGCCAATATTTAAATTTAACCACTACTACTAATACTACTGGTAATTTTATTATTACTATTATTATTGGATTTTGAAGTAAACTGACTGATTTATATAAATATTTATTATTAAATATTTAATAGAATTTTCTTTATTGCCACATTTACAAAAGTTTTTGTGCTCTGTTTAGGGATTTCCAGGTTTTACGAAAATCCACTACCAGTTGTGAGTACCTTACAGGCCCCATTTGGGGGGAAAAAATGTTAAAAACGATCAGTCTGCAGTCCCACCTGGCGCTCTCCGTTACCCGTGTCCTAAATGCTCTCCTGCACTGCATCTGTGTGCGTGAGAGTCCCAAAGATGGCTCTTCCTGTTTTTTTTTTCTTTTTTTGTGAGCAGGGCATTGGTAGAGCAGAGAATTCCCATAATGCATCAGTGTCCTAGAGCCTTATTTAATGATTTTTTTCTTTTTGCTTCAGGAATTGTGGGTGATCGAATTTTGCCCCCGAGAGGTGCCAGCCCACTAGGTAAATAAGTAATGTTGCATCACCACGCTGGTGTCAGTCACTTGCTCGAGCTGTAATCGATGCTTGTGGGGAGGACCAGAAACTGCTGGTTTGGTCACTGGTCAGACTGGTAACCCAGGCCTTACCCTAACTGGGTAAATGTCCATGGTGGGGGTGGGGTAGGGACTCGTGCAGTGCACCTGCTACCACACCCCCCAGCACCCTTGGCTGTCTGCTTATCCCCCTGCGACAAGTGGGTTTTCCGTGTCCGTAGCATGGAAATGTATGCCGGGGGAATTTTTCGGGAATCCGATTCCGTTTTCCCACACGCAGTCAGATGATACTCGAGTTCCCTGAGGTTTCTGGTTTCGGCAGAGATGGTCGGAGCTTCTGGAAGTCGGGCGCCGCACAGGAAGGCTGCAGCATTGGGCAACTTCCGGCCCAGCGTTTTCCATATTCTTTTAAGTGCACTGTAGAACCCGATCCGCTGGGAATCCGAGCTGTTGGGTCCTAAGGCTTCCTGGCCCGCGGGTCTGCTTCTGAGGAGGTTGGCGAGCCGGCCTGTCGGGCCAGAGTGGTTTGGATGCCAGTCCAGATTAAAAGCGGCTTGTTAGCTTGGGGGGGGGGGGAGGTTCTTGGGGCTGCCTTTCAATGCCACAGTGTGTGGGCGGGGGTGGTTCCACCTTATGATTCAGCCTTGAACCCGAGCCATTTTCCTTAAGGCTGGACGGAGAGTGGGGACCGCTCATTCATTTCTATGGGAAAAATGCTAATGCTAAATATGACAACCTTAACCCCTACCCAGCCCTAACCGTAACCATAAGTAACCAAGTGAAATGCAAGAGTATTTGAATTTTTAGTTTTTTCATTGCAGTCACAGATTTTTATAAAATAGTTTTCCCCTGGTCCCCATAAGGTAAAACAAAATAAACAGGTATTCATTACGTTGTGGGGACATTTGGTCCCCACTAGGTAAGGTATACCTGGACCACACACGCACATACAGAGCATGTTCTGAAGGGTGTGTGTTTGCCGCTGGGATCAGGCGTCTTTCTGGAAAGATGAGCACAGATCGTCTTTAAAGAGACGCATGCGCATGGCAGTGATCATCCGTGTCTCCCGAGTCGCTGTAATGGCCTTCGGTTAAAAACCGTGTGTGATCCAGTTTGTGTGTGCATGTGCTTAACGTGTATAAACAGCTTTTTTTGTTTTCTTATATGACACCACCCACACAGGTTTTGATGTCCCGGAGACAATAGTTGGAGTGCCATTGTCAGATTGTTAACGGATCGCACCATTATAGCCCTTCATAGGGTGTGATCGGAGGATAATGGAACCCGTCGCGGTGCTGTAGCCCGGACTAAAAAAAGGTGAAGGCTGGCGCACTCTCTTCCGGCGACCCTGCGGCGGAACCTCTCCGTGACAGTCCTCCGGGTCAGGGATAGGTGCAAGGAACCACTGAAACGTGGCTGTCTCTGGGCCTGTGTTACCCTTCCGTCCCCACTGGGTGCACCTCAATACGTGCTGGTCCGTGAAGCGATCGACTTGCTATTTTGGGTTTTTCATTTTGTTCAGTTTTTTTTTTTTTTTTTTTGATAAGCACTGGTTTGCTGTTATTTAGAGCAGGCCTCTCGGTGATGTTTGTGTTGAATGTGTGTATAAATAAGAATATTTTTGCCAGTTATTTTCCCCACGGGAGATTAATTTGTGTTTCATCCGTCGTGGGGAGAAGGTGGCAGGTTTTGTTGTTTTTGTGTGTTTGGTGTATGATGGGCTGGTTAGTTAAAGTATGTCTTTAAGGGATATTGGAGGCAAACAAGGACCTTGGCGTGACACTTGTGTCATTATCTTAGGTGTTTCATACAGCAGTCGCCGCCATCTGAGACCCCGCCTGAGGTCAGACATCCCTGGCTCCTCGAAACCCTGCAACCCCACCAGACTGTCATCTCTGGCTCCCCCCCTCCCCCCCATCCCCGGGAACCATGACGACCTCGTCGCTTCGCCGGCAGGTGAAGAACATCGTCCACAATTACACGGAGGCGGAAGTTAAGGTGCGTGAGGCCACCTCCAATGACCCCTGGGGACCATCTAACGCGCTGATGTCGGAGATCGCCGACCTGACCTACAGCATGCCGGCCTTCGCTGAGGTCATGGGGATCATCTGGAAGCGCCTGAGTGACCATGGGAAGAACTGGCGGCATGTGCACAAGGCACTCATCCTGCTGGACTACCTGGTCAAGACCGGCTCGGACCAAGTGGCCCAGCAGTGCCGGCAGAACATGGTGATGATCCAGGCGCTGCGCGAGTTCCAGTACGTCGACCGCGACGGGCGCGATCACGGCAGCTACGTGCGGGAGAAGGCGACTCAGGTGACGGGCCTCATCCGGGACAGCGAGCGGCTCCAGCGGGAACGTGCCGAGGCGCTGCTCGCCAGGGGCCACGTAGCGGGGCCCGTCATGCATATGGGGGCCCGGGAACTTCCGCCGCCCTATCCAGGGCGCCACAACCGCCAGCCCAGCATGAGTGCCGTCTACCAGGAAGAGTTTGGACGCTCGAGGGCGTCTCCATCTTCGGGGAACTGTGAGTCACCCTACGGTCGTCACTCGGCAGTATGGGGACCTGCACACGTTCGTTCACTATTGTCAGTCGTTAACCAATCAGGACACGTTCGTTCACTATTGTCAGTCATTAACCAATCAGGACACGTTCATTCACTATTGTCAGTCGTTAACCAATCAGGGGAAGAACTCGTATGTCACTTATTGTTGTTACTCATAGCGAGTGCTGGTTGAAGCCCATGTGGAACCCTAACCAATCATCACTGCTGGCGCCCCCTACCTGACACAAAGTGAAATAGCCTTGTTCAGGCAGCACCTTCTCAGAAGATGGTGGCCCCCTATGTTGCCTGATAGGTTGACCAACACTGCTTGTGAAATTACTTGGCTAGTTGTTTTGAAGCTCCCCCCCCCCCCCTTTGTTAGTGGATAATCTGGCCGCTCCTTTGATTTAAATATCCTACGTCAGCATTTTATGAAAATCGATCGGCAACCTGCCTCACGCCCCTGTTTGTCAGGAGAGATTCCAGCTCATATAATTGACGAGTAAAATTGATGAGTAACGTTAGAAACTATGAGATTTTCAGAATCAGAATCAAAGGTTAATTTGCGACAGGTTTTGGAATACAGGCTTGTGCATAGTAATCTGCTAATACGGCTAAAGCCATTTGCCAGTCAGATGAGAAGTGTTCCGGAACATTTGGGTGAAATCCGGCCTCCTGTGAGTGGAAGAATCGGCACTGGGATTTGGGCATGGGACTGACAAATGAACTGGCCTCTAAGGCCATTCTGTCGATTCACTGAGAGAGAAAAATAAACCGAAAGATCCTTTGCTCAGGTCGTTGTCCCAGAGTGACTGAAACTGAACAAGGACAGCATGGTACATAGAGAAAACAATGTCTGATGCAGAAGGGAGAAGTAGGGAGAAACTCGGAGTACAGCGTGAGGAACAATACCTCTACTGTATAGTAATAATACTCTAAAAAATACTCCAAGGAATCACAGCCAGCTGGCCTCCCTGCCGCCCTCAGACATACTAATCATTCTAACCTAAGCGAATAGCGAGGTTAATCAGCGAGCGGCATTCTGGAATAGTGTAGAGCTGTGGCTTCTGTCCAGCGATTCGTCAGGACGGCCAGCAGACGCCAGCGGCTCATGCCTCAGCGTTGCTCTGGTGATGGACTGGACTTCGGGGCCTGCGGGCCATCATGGTGCATTAGTGCTGATGAGGAGACTTGATGCAAAGATGTTTGGTAGAATGTGCAGGAGCCCCGCTGCTGATATTTAAGGAAAGAGAGACTAAAATAGGCTGAACAAATCATACTAAAATAGTCCTCCACCCTAAAAATAGATCTTCCAAGCCTTACGAAATACCACATGCATACAGCTGCATCCTCTCTTTGCTTCGCTCGTTACTCCGGCCACGTGTCTCCCTGGTGCATCCTGACGTCCCCCCCCCCCCCCCACAGCCTTCCAGTCCCCTAGCCGGGCGTCCTCGGACCTCGAGCAGGCGCGTCCGCAGAGCAGCGGGGAAGAGGAGCTGCAGCTGCAGGTGGCTCTGGCGCTGAGCCGGGAGGAGAGTGAGAAGGTGAGAACTGTAACAAAAGCATGGACATCCATCCATCCATCCATCCATCCATGCATGCATCCATTCATCTGCTTATGCTGGTCAGGGTTGCCTATCCCAGAAAAGAAAGGAGCCAAAGGCAGTGATGGGAATTATAAAAGCATTATTAAATAGGAAGGAAGCAAGTCATATTATTTTTATTATTGCCAATGACAGCCTTCCGGTACATTCTGCGGCCCATTCTGGAGCTAGGCTTGATCTGGAGTAGGGATAAAGGCAGTCCGCTTTATATAGTACCAGCCTGAAAATGAAGCATTTCCAGTTCAGATGACTCTGTTTTTAACTGTATCCTTGTAAACAGCTTGGGCTATGTGTGGGTCAGCAGGTTAGGACGCTGTGGCTGTAGTCGGATGCCTGTAATCGGCAGTGTGATGTAACCATTGGGCCCCTGAGCGTGGCCCTTGGCCCCCATGTTGTTCTGGGGGCCTGTCTGACTGACCGCTTTCCCAAAAAAAAGCATCTACTAAAGAAACGTAAATGGGATAAATAAGCTTGTGATAAAAATGCTTGTCCTTCATTATAAACCCTTTTTTTTTGCATTTATTTATGTATTTAGTAGTTTTGTGCTACGTGACATACAAGTGAGGCAGGTAATGCATAACATACACATACCTGTCAGGGAGTCAGCTTAAGTTCATGTGCCGCTTCCTGATTGGCCAACGCGGTCATGGGGGTGGAGCTGCATGAATCGCACTTGTGATAAGAAATACTGTAAACCTGTTAAGTGGGCTGACCCAGAAGCGGCAGATGAGACGCCTTTTTAGCACCTTTCTGTAAGAGAAAAGCAGGAATCATTTTCAGGGAAACTAGTCGTGATCACGGGGCCCCGAAACATGTTCAGAGTCGAGACCGAGTGGTTTTTCTCCGGTGGAAACCTGGAGGAGGAGAAAAGCAGGCTGAAGAAATGGAGAGAGGAGGCCGTCTCCTCCATTGCTCATGCCGCCGTCAGATGTGGATTTGGTGTGACTCCCCGCAGGCCCCTTCTCTACCTAAAGTTTTGAAATTCAGGCCGGTGCCGTCTATCTTTTGGTGGGAGAGAGTTATTTATGGGTCAGTCAGCTGACCAGAGTGCTCGAATTCCACTGCACAGAATTGGCTCAGTTTCTTATGGAATTGTTTTGTGAATTTGAGCATCTATCAACCTTCCTCTCTGTACTTAATATTTATTTGAACCCCAGTCTTAATCCTAACCTTCCTGGGAGAGACAACACTCAATCCTGTAACCCAGGGGTGGCAAATCTTATCGGCAAAGGTCCGGTGTGTATGTGGGTTTTCACCGCAGCTCCCTAATTAGATTACTAATTAGAGGACTGATTGGCTGAAGGGTCCTCACACCTGGGTTTGAACAGCTGACCTACAGGTTATCCCAAAAACCTGCACACACACCAGCCCTTTGCGGATAAGATTGGCCACCGCTGCTGTAACCGGTTTGAAATTTTTGACACTATTTTCCTGTCAGTCTTATGTCCATGTCTCAGTAAGTCATGTTTAAATTGTCAGATTGTCAGTGTTGAAGTGTCATTGTCATATTTGCATGCTCTTTGTCACTGTTTCTTGCAATATAACCATCAAAACTGTAATTTCATCTCGGCGCATAACCTATGGATCGTATAGCTGAAGATGACAGAGATACTTTTACTTTTTGACTTTGAAGATGAATGGGTCAGTTGATGGATGTTATATATACCTTTTGTGAAGATACACTCTCACTGCTGTCTGTCTGATCGGCAGCCACAGCCGCCTGTCGACTCGGACGAGCAGGCCCAGCTGGAGATCGCCTTGCGTCTTAGCAAAGAGAACCACAAGGTAGGCAGAGAGGAGGGGCCGGGGTCCGAGCCTCAAAGGCCCGAGGACAACATTGGGGATCGAGCATCAGTTTGTGTTTTTCTGGGCCTGGCTTTCCTCTACCGAGTCTCTAAATATAGATGAGAAAGAGGCCATCCAGTAAAACATTCCTGGCAAACAGTTCAGAGTGTGTAATTCTGTCTGACTTTTCAGGGTACGTCTTTTACATTCCCAGAGCTGGGCCAACGTGGCGTCAATTACCCATTTTTATATACAACTGATATAAATGTATATAAGATGTGTATAATGACTTGCTTGCTTCTCCTGATCCGAAAGTGAACCTGATTGTGAGGGTGCATTGTGGGTAAAACGCTGTCAGTGGCTGCTGGCCTGCATCTCTGCAGCTCCGTATCTCTGTCTCCCCAGCCGGTTCTGCCTCCCCCGGTCGCCTTGGACATCGACGAGGACACCCAGCTGCAGATCGCCCTGAGTCTGAGCGAGGCGGAGCACCAGCAGGTAGCCAAACACACATGCTCACAAATGCCTGCGTTTCTCGCTTCCCACTAACCCCCACTTTAATCCACCCGTCTTCCAGCTAATTATCCAGATCAGGATGATGGGGATGTCTGGAGTCTGTCCCAGGCAGCATAGTGCAGTTTGCCAGCTCCTTACTTTACTGCCTCTTATGCTTCTCAGCTCCTACGAAACTGATTATAAGGAGATTTAATGGACATTTTTGGCTGATGATGCATTCTGTTAAAAAGGCCCCCCATACACTTTTTTTTTTCCCCCCTCGCAAATTACACCCCTTACGGGAAGAGTGAAACAGCCTCTGGTTGGTGTTAGCGAACAGAGCCATGTGACACAGGTCCTGGCAGGGAGCTGCATCTTTTTTTCCATCCCCTTCAGGGGACGAGGGGCTGGTTAGGAGTGGGATAGGCAGCTCACTATGCGAACACAAAAAAGGGCCCCTTTCGTCAGGAAATGGAAAGGGATAAATGGGTGGGGAGAGGAACAGCTTCAGGCCAGTGCATTGTATGGCCGCTTCCAGGATACCAGAGGCACAAAAACACGGCAGACCAATTTAAAAACACATGGACAGGAGGGAGGGGACATCCTAGCAGGCTTTGTCAGCTGGCTTTCCCTTTCTCCACCCCCTGAGCCCCACCCTCCCAACAAGGGAATTTTTGTTGCAGTCTGTCCAAAAAAAAGTGAAAGCTACACCCACACCTAGCTGTTGCAGCGTTTATACTCCTCCCCCGCTTGCTCTGACTTGTAACGCTTCCCTGCCGCCGTGATTGGCCGAGCGCAACCCCTGTGGTCCAATGAGTACGTATCCGTGTGCCTGTGAGTCAGAGCTGGTCCGCGGGTGAGTCAGCGCCGCGCCTGACTCAGTGTTGGCTGAGTGTGTCTCGGCTAGCGGAGATGTGTTAACGGGATGTGTTAGCGAGGCGCGCGGCGATTGGCGGGCCTCGCTCAGCCCCTGACTCCTACCTCGTGATCGTCTCCAGGAGCAACGCAATCGCCAAGGAGATGAGTCCCTGCTTCAGAAGGCGCTCGAGGAGAGCAGAAGAGAGATTCAAGCCGGAGGAGGAGCTGTACGGAAAAGACCTTGTTTTATCATGATTTGCATTTACAAGTTAAATGAGCATAAACATGCGTTGAATTAATCGATGTAAAAGTTGTCTTTGATGCACCGTAGACGGCCTGCAAAACAGGCAGAACTTAGAGTCCTATAGTAACAGGTTTAAAAAGACGATTCAGTCATAGATCTTTTCATCCTATAGACTAGAATGTGAACTGGTCGTAATGTGGCCGCTCTTCTTGTTTTGCAGTGTCATTCTACGTTTGCGGACGAGGTGGACATTTTTGGCCCTAGTTCTGCAAACGCCCCTAGTGCTGACCTTTGGGACCAGAGGACTGGTAACTCCCAGCCGGCTAGTCAGACACATTCAGATCCCTGGGATATATTAGGTAAGCACCAGCCTTGTGGTGAAGCCCATGAGTGGCCATTTTCAGTTCAGTTTTATTACAGCACGTCGTTAGTCGAACTCACTGCATACGCATGCTTTGTTGTGTAGAACCGTGCTCCAGTGCCTCGGCAATCCCAAAGCCTTGGGTAGCACCTCCAGCCTCTGATGCTTCAGTGCTGTCCATAGGGCCCAAGATCACCACAGACCCCTGGGAGCCACCAAAGAGTAGCTCCTGTGTACAGCCAACAGGCCAGGGTGGGGCCTTCCCTATTCAGACAGGTACTGTGTGAGGTGTTGGTCCTAAACATTGGCGGCGGCCTTTGCGGCCTCCCTGTGAGGCGCCGGCGGCGGCCTTTGCAGGCTCCCTGTGAGGCAACAGAGGCGGCCTTTGCGGGCTCCCTGTGAGGCAACAGAGGCGGCCTTTGCGGGCTCCCTGTGAGGCAACAGAGGCGGCCTTTGCGGGCTCCCTGTGAGGCAACAGAGGCGGCCTTTGCGGGCTCCCTG
>JAODJU010000045.1:14830013-14843585 GCA_026776725.1 Gnathonemus echidnorhynchus
TTCCGGGATAGGCTCCGGACCCCCCGCGACCCAGTAGGATAAGCGGCTTGGAAAATGGATGGATGGATGGATGGACTTAATGGTCTGAGTTTGCTTTTCACAGATGGGTGAATGTAACTGGATAGTCTTGATAAAACAAATTCCAGAAGACACAAGGACACCATGTGCTATGGAAAATGGACCGAAATGGGGAAGGAAAAAAAAAACATTTGTTTATTGAATGTATGTTTTAACAGTGCAAGGGATTTTTTTTGTACAAAATAACAAGTACTGATGAAATGACATTCGTGTAGCTGGCCTGCAAAGTCTTGCTTTTGATTCCATTCATTTACCATAATCCTGAAAATACAATATTTCACCTTTGGCCCTCATGCACGCATGCATGCTTGAACACATTTCGACATAAAAAACAGCCTCACAGAGCAGTATAGGAAAAGACACTGAGGCCTCTGGACTGTGTGTTGTCACTCTGACTCGATTTAGTTCAGTGGAAAGTTAGTCACCGACAGCTAGTCACTGCCTTCCAGCACATGATGATCCAACCCACCATGCATTTTTCTCATCTTTCCATCAGATCTATCCTTCTCATGACTGCCTCCTGGTGGTCAATTCTAGCTATATATAGCCTTTTAATTGAGTTTATTTTGCTTTAAGAGAAAGTGAACTGGACTCCCTTGGTACGCTGTACATTTGGACCATCTTTGGGTCATGTGTGGTAATTAAATGTGCTTCTCATAGAGTAGGGTGACTATGACCTGCTTAGTGAAACACAGATTTATAAGAGGACAGTCACTCCAGAGTCATTAAAAATTGTGACCAAAACTGCCACTCAGACAGCCCAAATGAAGGGATTGTGACAACTTGTCACCTTTGTCACAGGGCACTGCAGTTCACACGATTCATTTAATTGTGTAATGGTGAAATCACTCTTTTAGGGTAGAGTCCAACCAGTTGAGCACCTTATGCAGGCCTTGCCCAGTGCGTGCACTCGCTTCCAGTATCGTGATTGGCTGAGTAGCTGAGGCTATGATGTCATCCATCCTGAACAGTGACTTCATCTCCATAAGGGTCATGGGGCAGTGCAGGTCACTGAAGGAATGACACCAACGGGTGGCCGTTAATAAAGTGGCCTTCCACTCCGCAGAATCAAGGGACTGATACGCGCGGGGGTATTTGACGGAGGCGGGCGGCACCTCACATCTTGTTGAAGACCACGAGGACCGAGGCACCTCTCAGTGGCTCAGCAGAAAGGACGGAGAGGAGCTGGATGCAGGAAGAAGACACCTGGCTGATATTGGCGGAATCCACCATGAACTGCGTAAAGAGATGCACACGCAGCTTCAGGGATCAACACTCATATGTAGCATTTTTCACTAGTGTCTGCTCCACGGGGAAAACTCACGATTACAGAGGGACAGTCGGTGTAGTAACTGGGCCAAATGGGTCCCATGCAGCCCCCCAGCTCCCTGATAGTCACCTTCCCCTTCTTCAGCGTCAGGTCAGTCAGGTTGGTGCCCACCTGCAAGTGGGAACAAGATTCTAAACCCCAACACTACTATTTGAAACTAGATATAAAGTACTTTTGCCTGTATTAACAAGCGTTGTGTAGCTGTGTGTTATGCAAAATTCCATTTACAAGATGGTAATTTAACATGAGGTACACTGATTATGCAAGACCTTTAACTGAAGAAATATGAGGTACGTTAAACAGTGATGGCAATGTCATCTATATAGATGAATGTAAAAACAACATTTGAGGTTATTTTTCATTTACATAAAAGTTTCATGTTTAAATATTCTCTCAGGAAGTACAATGTAAATATTACAATCCCCAATCCACCAAAGAGGAAGATAAAATAGGTTTAAATGACCTTGAACGTAAGTTACACATATCAAACCGAAGAGAAACTGGTCAAAACACAACAGACACTAACGACTGGCGACGCATCAGGTATTACGGCGTAACCACACCCCGCTCACTCAGAATGAGTAATTATGTAAGATGATCTGGTTCAGTTCAGAACACATGCACACAATTTAATGTAGCTAGATAATGATACAGCTTACAGTCGGTAATGTAGGGGGAACCTCTCCTGATTCGGGAGTCTCATTCCGTACATTAAGCTGTTAATTCAGTCAAAGAGAAACATTATATGGAAACGCATAAACATAAATGATGTATTTACAATTAGTTATGGAGCTTAGCTTTATATAGATGCTGGTCATCTTGTCCAGGGTGCACCCAAACCTTGCACCATATGATGCCTGGGATAAGGTCCAAGGTAACGCCAGTGACCCTGACCACGATAGGTAGGCACACAAAAATGTTGAGGCAGTGTTAAGACAATTGCATGCGCGCGCACGCACACACATACAACTTGCCTTACCTTCCATTCATTTCTATGGGAAAGACCCTAATCCCAATCACGACACCCTTAACCCCTAACCAGCTCTAACCTTAACTGTAAGTAACCAAACAGAAGAAAATACTTATTTTCTTAGATAACCGAGGTTAACTTCTAGTAATCTAGGAAATATAACGATTTAATAATCGCTAATAATCAAGCAAGCCTCTTTAGCTGCGCACATCGCCAAAGGATATTTTGTAACCGTTTTAGCAGCAGCGTCTTCCCAACCGCGGTGGGTCCGAGCAGCAAACACATACCACCGCGCTGCAGGAGGTTCAGGGGGGTGTCGCTTGGCCCACTCTTCTTGTTCTAAAACAGAAAGATAACAAAAACCGAGTATTTCGCTGTTCACTCAAATGCAATATTTCTTTTAAGAAAAAGTCGCAAGAGCTTCCAACGTCACCATAGCGACGTAAGGCTGCCTGCTATGATAGGTCCAGCTGTACGTCAATCATTTATTTATAATCTTTTATTGGCTATCGGCCGTGACATGGTGTAGAACCGAAAAAAATGTGACCCGGAACAAAACTTTCGTTCCACACATGGTTTGTTTTTCTTTTGAAAAGCATTTCCAGAAAGTAGTTGTAGTTTTGACCTCATCGTGCTGCAACGCTGTCTGCTATCTGCGACGGCAAAACATGGAAGCCTTGTTGAAAAGGGAGCTGGCAACTTCCATGCTGAAAGCCACTGGCCACTCGGGAGGGGGATGTATCAGCGAAGGACAGAGCTACTGTACTGACACCGGAATGGTGTTTGTGAAGATAAACCATAAGAGTCAGGTCCTTGATTAGCAGCATTGCTTTTATTTGTTGATCTGTGCACACAACTGCAAATGTCAGTGTGGGGTAAAGCAGATTTCGCATGTTATTATATGCTTGGTAAAATAACGAATCGTCTGTTTTTAAGATGGAATACTATATATGGTGGCACAGTATACATTATTGACCTATCTTAAAGTTGAATTAGCGTGGAAAGACGATACTGTCTGGCTAATCACACCAAACGTAGTCGTTAAATGATGGCATTATGATTTTGCTTATCCAGTCATTGCTTTGTGTTAATGTCCTATTATCCAGGTTGGTAAGGATTTTCTATCTAGGGTTTAGCTCCGTTTTTTGCACTGTATAGAGAAGTGACTGAAGCGACACACCCACTCCAGATTTACAGTTTGAATTGAAAACATTTTACCGTGCTTTATAACATTACTGCCCGTTTCTGCACGGCGGTCCATGAAACTTAGTTTTACACCTTTATATGGGCTTATTTTTGACATGACACTTTCCACCAGCTCATGATTTAAACTGCAAAAATATAACAATTTTATGGAAAACGTTTCGTCATATGATAGGGTAGGCCAGTATTTCACGTATTGCAAAACGTTTACGTGCATCCACCTTATCAGTGGGTAAATTTATGACAGCAGAAACAAAAATAACACACGTGGGTTTGATCTGACACAGGCAAGGCTGATGTTCGATGGCGAAATGGCCAGCTTGGAGGCCATCTTACAGACCGCTACTGTGAAGGTGCCGAAACCAGTGAAGGTGATAGACATGGAGCGCGGGGGTGCAGTGTTCGTCATGGAGCACCTTGACATGGGGAGCCTGAACAGGTACCACTTATATTCGCATTGGTCGGTGATTCCATTAAGGAGAAACTTTTGGTGTTGGATTGATTTTAAATAAATTGTGGGATGGATGCTTTCTCTCTGCTGTTTACTGCAGGCACTCTGCAAAGTTGGGTGAGCAGCTGGCTGCTTTGCACCTTCACAACCAGAGACTGAGAGAGAGACAGGACAGGGAACAGCAGACCATTGGTAATATATGCCAAGACAACACACAGCATTTAAAAGCCACACCTCAAAGTCAGACAGGTTTCCACATGATACTTTCTGTAGAATGCAGTTTTTGTATAGACTTTGATGGTGAAATTATAAGCACGTGGCTGTCTGGGATGGGATGCTTGGCCCGTGTTTGGGGAGTCACAGGTTTGAACTCCAGGGTCGGGAGGGTCAGGCCTGAGCGAGGCCCTTAACCCCTAGTTGCTGCAGGGATTGTCTGACCCCACTTTCTGAATCGCAAGTTGCTTTGGATAAAAGTGCCTGCCAAATAAATATATTTATTGTAGCTATAGATAACTGTCATAAAAATACGATGGTGTCATTTTCTTGAAGACTTTTTTTTTTTTGTTTTGAGCCATGAGATACAATTATTGTAGAGATTTTGCACCTTGCGTTCAAAACAGGCCTGTGCTTTTTCTGAAGTCAAGCAATAATGCCCCCTGCTGGCTCACAAATTTTACTTCACGCAGATGAGATGCTCTTCAGCGAAGTGACTTTTTTTCACTATCGCCTACATGTACATTTCTGTTACGTTGCCGCACTTTAACTTCTTTTTTATTGCAGGCAAAGGAGCAGGCCAGGCCGATGCGACCTTCATCGACAAGTTTGGGTTCCACACCGTAACCTGCTGTGGTTACCTGCCACAGGTACGCCCCTGTGCGGTAGCTGAGCATGACTGCTAATACTTAGCCATCTATGTATCGTTCTCCTTCCGTCACCCGGTTGGGGCCCCGTTCTCTTACACGTGTGGCTCTGTGTGAGCCTCTTTCCTCAGGTAAACGATTGGCAGAGCGACTGGGTGTCGTTCTACTGTCAGCAAAGGCTTCAGCACCAGCTTAGCATGGTGGAGAAGACGTACGGGGACCGGGAGGCACGAGAGCTGTGGTCCCGACTCCAGGTAGCTCTGTGAGAATCGTGTTCCGCACGTCATCGTTTTGGAAAGCGACTGCAAAGTCGCTGGTTCGAATCCCAGCGTTGGCAGTGTGATTTTATCACTGGGCTCTCCAGCGAGGTCCTTAACCCCCTAATGCCCAGGACCTGTCTGACCCTGCTTTCTCAAAAAAAAGAGACATATTTGGATTTAAAAAAGTCTGTTAAATAACGCACAAACATGTAAATGTTATCATCAAGAAAGACTACTCGAGAGTTGTTAAGCATTTATTTTTATTTATATAACAAAATACAAGGAAAACTTGATATTTATTTTACATTCATCCAAAGCAATTTACAGTATAGGGAAGGGTCACAATTTTATGTGTTTTCCCTGGGATTTGAACCCATGACTTTTGCATTCTTAGTGCAGTGCTCTATTTATTGAGATAAACTTATTCTATTAATTTAAATATCATTTTGATGTATCTGAATAATGTTATTCCATTGTTTACGTTCTATGTGTTCACCGGTTACTGCTTTTCACTACCTGTCACTACTTCCTGTCTTTACATTAAGCCCCTCCCCTTCCTGTCTGTAACTGTGTGTCTCCATTGGTTCTTGCACACGTTGCCCACCCACACAGCTGAAGATCCCGCAGCTCTTCACAGGTATGGAGGTTGTCCCAGCCCTGCTGCACGGTGACCTATGGGGGGGCAACGTGGCAGAGTGTGCGGATGGCCCCGTCATATTTGACCCCGCCTCCTTTTACGGCCATGCGGAGTTCGAGTTGGGCATTGCCGGCATGTTTGGTGGCTTCAGCAGTTCCTTCTACTCCGCCTACCACAAGAACATACCCAAGGCACCCGGGTTCGAGAAGAGGCACCAGCTTTACCAGCTTTTCCATTACCTTAACCATTGGAACCACTTTGGTGGTGGCTACAAGGACTCATCCCTGCGCATCATGAAAGACCTTGCAAAGTAGCCCATTCATCTGCCTGAAAGACCCCACCACTCAGCAAAGTAGCCGGTTCATCTGCCTGAAAGACCCCACCTCATCCATCATTTTTCGAGCTGAAAGCAAAGCTTTTGAAATTCCACTGTGCTGTCTATTTTAAGGTGTGTGATAATTGCATGACCGTCATTGATTCTATTACTCACACGGAATACAAGCAGAAAATTGAAAGAGATGTTCTGGACAAACTGTCTGCAGGAACACACCGTAACAGCCCATTTTCTGTTCTGAGAGAAGGGCTATTCAATTAATGCGGTATAATTTTCAGGTATTATATAACTGCAAAGTGTCCGTACTGAGATATTAATACTCATTTGTACTGATTATATAATTGTCTTGACAATGTATGGCATCCGGTTAGTACTGCACTTAATTAATTTACAGGATGCCTTACCACTGACCCAGCAAGAGTGAATGTATTTTACCTCAACATGAGCTGTAATAGTCCTTTGAAGAGTACAGCTAGAATTAGAAGCAGGTCCCTAGTGTTTCTGTGTTTAAATCTTCTACACTGAGGTCCGGACTGCTTACCTACTTAACAAAAGGAAATTCTAGCACATGCTAACGATTACGTAAAATGGTTTACAATAGGACTCACCCAAAGACTTTGTACTGCGAGTTGTTGGGGTGGTCAGGTCAATGGGTGGTTTCAATAGAATATTATTTTAATATCTGGCTATTCGGGCTATTCGCAGAGTGCTTAAAAAAAAAGTCTTAGAAGCTAAAATTACGTGTGGAATAATGAAATCATAAAAACATTTATCTTTCAACAAAGCATTAATAAGTAGCATTTAAAATGAATTTATAACAAAGACTAGAAACCTTACTAAGTTAATATCTTAGTTAACATTCCATGCAAACTACGAGGTGTAGATTCCAAAGAAAGAATAATTATGATATAGAAAGTTTAATTTTGGAACTTTGGGTTTTTCTATAAGCTTGCATGCACGTATTCTACAATTATTTGTAGTGACTAATTAAATGAATAATATGGTGATTTGGCGATGCATTTGTTGCATATATTGCTGTGCAATTGAAATGGCTTATGTGAAAATTTCTGGCTTGTTTCTAAGCCTGCTTATTTGAAGCCGTTATTTTTTGGTGTTTTCGAGCTACGTGCTAACAACTACAGTTATTGATACTGATTAATTTGCTTGTCAATAGAAAAATAAAGAAAAACATCTATATTTATGATTCGTGTTGTCTTTTGGTGTTTAAGTGCCTCTTTTTCATCATCACCTGTTTTATTAGGTTCAGTTTAAGAGCAATGATGGAATTCGTCGTCACGGTAATTTCGTTTACTGGACAGCGAGACGATCTGCAGTGCAGATGCGCCCATCAAACGCGTTTATGGATAAACTTTGCACTACTTCGGCTTCCGTACCGCCTGACTACTGTAGGATCGCGGGCGGTTCACAACAACACAAGAGCTAGGTGACAGTGTAGTGTTGCATCCGTTAATGGTGGCAATATAGGAAAAAATACATAATTTTTGCGTCGAAAGACTTATCATACGTCTTTAGAAAAATATAGCACACTGACGTTTTCTTTCTGCTGTTTATTTCTACTCTCTGTGGCTTTCTTTTGTTATGTTTCGTTAAATCATAGCGTGTCTGACACTCCCATACGAATTCGTGCAGCCATTTTTTATAATTAAGCAATTTGAAAGACTTCTTGTATCGTTACGACAGTTTCTGTTCGCGTGGGGGATTTGCTCTCTTCTTTGAAACTCACTAAAAGATGGCTTTGGCCGAAATGGAGAACGGTTCCGAGGGAGAGGAGGGAGGATACGAGTCGGACGTGGTCGCCCATGGCTGTATACTGGCGGCGTTCAGCGACAGCGCGGAGACCCGAGCCCTGATCGCCGGGCTGCCGGAGGCATATAAGGACACCAAATCCAGAGAGGCTGCTATACAGAGATTCGTCTGTAAGCTGCTGATATTCCCCTGACTAGCTCCCCTGATTATAGCCTGTGCCTTAGTGGAGTAATGCAAGTGTATTCATTGTTGAAAGATGTAATTTTGAAATGGCCGATCAGTCCCTGTCTTATCTTTTCTTCATTTTTAAATAAAAGTGCACGATATTAGAGAAACGCATATTTTAGCCGTGAGCTATATTTTACCAAATGAGTGACTTTTTTCTCCAATTTTTTCATGCCGTTCCAGTTTTAATGGACAAATATCAGGAGCAACCTCATCTTCTGGATCCGCATTTGGGTAGGTTTGAGTTGTCTTGTATTTTGCTCAGGAATCGTGTTAAAATATATTCCATGCTGTATTTTATACCTTTTTCTCCTTGCATCTAAAGCATAGCATTAGTATGGGAAACTTTTATCTGACAGACTGGACTGTTGAGATTGTACCTGGTCTTCTATAGTTTGTGAGTTACTTTCTGCCCCTCAGAGTGGATGCTGGGCCTTCTGTTGGAGCTGATTCGCAGTGATCAGTCTCCACCTCTCTTGGTCCATCTGGCTTTTAAATTCCTCTACTTCATCTCAAAGGTAAGATGCAGGCTCTAACCTTAGAGTGATGAGATGTTAGATGATTAGATCAAGAAAAAGTATATATGACATTGAAGCTTTGCATTGAAGATATATTGAAAGCTTTTCACATTTGTTCCTTTTATTAATGTTTGACTTTTTGATGGACAGGATTATTATTATATGTGTGTGTTCCTAGATCATGTCTGACTGTGAATTTGTGTTTTTTGAAGGTCCGGGGACACAAGATCTTCATGCAGCTTTTGCCACATGAGGTCTCAGATGTGCGTCCTGTTCTGGACCTGCTTTGCTGCCAGGATCCCAAAGATCATGAGGTGAGTGAGGACATTCCTTCCTGTCGGATCCTGTCATCGGGCTCCCTGGTGCAGATATTAACTTTCTCAGAGATACACAGTAATTGGAATGGCAGATAATTAATTTGTGCATATTGATGGTCAATTATGGTAATTTTTGCATTAAAATGATTAAAATATACATATTTGAATTTTCTCCTCAGTTTTTCTTCTTCATATGTAGTACAGGGAGTCCCTAGGTGCAGAACATCCAACTTATGGAAAACTTGTACATATGAATGGGCTACCAGAAAGTCTATTATATTACAAATTTGAGTCAAATACAATGGTTCATGCTCAAAATGTTCGTGAAAACATTGCTGCTTTAGCAAACATGCACTGCTTTAGCAGTTCATTGGCTCGAGGTACAGTACCATATGTAGTTCTTTGTATTATTACTGAATTATCATCCACACCTACGGGCAATTTAGTAACTCCAGTCAGCCTCAGCATGTCTTTGGACTGTGGGGGGAAACCGGAGTACCCGGAGGAAACCCCACGACGACACGGGGAGAACATGCAAACTCCACACACATGTAACCCAGGCGGAGACTCGAACCCGGGGCCCAGAAGTGTGAGGCAACAGTGCGAACCACTGCACCACCATGCCACCCCCATTATATTATTATTATTATTTAATGTACAGTATTATAATATTATATTATTATTAATTATTATTTATTATTATTATGCCCTCACAGTAAGAAGGTCCTGGGTTTTGTCCCAGGTCCTCTCTCTGTGGAGGTCACACTCTCCCCATGTTCTCCTGGGTTTTCGCCAGGGGCTCTGGTTTCCTCACACGGTCCAAAAGTGTGCAGGTTGATTGGTGAGTCTGAATTGCCCCTGTAGTTGTGTGTGTGTGTGTGTGTGTGTGTGTGTGTGAGTGTGTGAGAGTGTGTGAGTGTGTGCACCCTGCAGTGTGCTGGCGACTGCCCAGAGTTGGTTCCTGTCTGCACCCATTGTTCCCGGGATAGGCTCCGGCCCCCCATGACCCCAGTTAGGATTAAGCGGTTTCAGAAGATGGATGGATGGATTATTATTATGTACTGTATTATTGTTTTTCTGACTTAAAATTCGACTTAAAGACAGACTTAGGAAACGGTTCTCGTTCATAACCAGGGGACTGCCTGTATCATGATTATAGAAGGTGCCGTTGTTCTTTATGGATCTGTAACTGATGTAAATGTCTTCAAGCCGTTCGGTTGCTCACCTTTCCTGCTGTTGCCTGTCTTGCAGACGTGGCAGACCCGCTACATGCTGCTTCTCTGGCTCTCCATGACCTGCCTCATACCCTTTGACCTCTCCCGGCTGGACGGCCACCTGGCCTCTGACTCCGCCCAGACCCGAGAGCCAATCATGGGCCGCATCCTTGCTGTCGCCAAGGTGACTGGTGTTCAGCTCTGATACGGTTGTTACTTTTTCCGGTTCTTGTCGTATTCTTGTTGCAGAAGATCATCTGAACGTGCTGCCTTTTCACGTCTTTTCACGTTTTGCAGTCTTACCTCATGGTTAGTGACAAGCCAAGGGATGCAGCCTCCATTCTGCTCTCAAAGTAAGTAATCAGCTGCTTTTATCACATTTCTTAAACAGCAGTTTTGTTCTTTCTGCTGTAGTTCAGCAGCTGATTGCATCCCACTATGTCAATGTCAGTGTTTTGCATTCATACACTTGGCCAGCAGGGGGCACAATGAAGCTGCCAGTACTGCTTAAAATTTCCCAGTAGTCTCAGTGTTTAGATAGACGGCTGGGGTGCTAATGCTGCAATTGGTTGACACATTTGTGTGGTTCTTATATGCCACTTATGAGTCACTGACATTTTTTGTGGAATTTGTTGAATCCCGCAGGTTTATGACCAGGCCAGACGTGAAGCAGAAGCACCTGGGAGACTTCCTGGACTGGACCTTGACCCGGGTGTCCCAGGCCAGCGATTTGACCATGGAGGGGACGGTGATGCTAGATGGGGCACTGCAGTCTCTGGTACTCCTCTGGAAAAATACAACCACCTGTCGTCACATACGTGTGATAATGTACAAGCACAAGAATATGATTATAAGCCAATTTTATCATGGGGAGGCTAAAAAACATAATGCAAGAACCAGGCATACAATTCTTGGCATGAGTATTAAATTCAGGTATTGACCATGACCTTTGACCTTTAAATCCTTCGACCCCTTGACCTATGTTTTTCAGGCACAGCTCTTCAAGCATGGGAAGCGGGATGACTTCCTGCCATATGGTATGCCTGTTCTCACACCCAAAGTATGAATTCATCATCACAGGGTCACAGGGTGTTGTGACATTGACCGTAACGCCAACACTGTATTCCGATACCTTCGCCCAGCTCCGACAGTCCTGCAGTGTCTGGACAGGCGGGGTATGGCGGACAGCAGCCAGGCCATGTTGCGGAAGCTGGGCGTGAAGCTGGTCCAGCGCCTGGGCCTGACGCTGCTGAAGCCCCGGCTGGCTAAGTGGAGGTGAAAGGTCATGGTGGGATAGGGGTGTCGAGGTCACACAGGCCGGACCTGCTGTGGTCTGTGTAACAATGCACTTCAGTCAGAGATGCTTTGTCTTATTTTGTTCCTGGCATTAGATGCTAAATATATCCTGAAATATATACGCTATGACTAGATGTCTTGTCTGACATGGGTGTGTTCTGGTATTTGGTATGTTTGGGTAACTTGTAAGCCGGGTGTCATCTCAGAATAGAATTTTCCAGAACTCAAAAAACAGAAACATAAATAACCAGTTAACCTGGGTACTGCCCCAGCTGACAGATTCTTGCACTAGTTTGGGTTCGCAGAAACTGTCAAAGGATATCTAAGCTGAAGACTCACGGATGCATGCTGATCAGAGTATAAGATCTGAAAGAGTGAGGCTAAGGTCAGCTTTGTGGATGACAGGTACCAACGAGGAAGCCGCTCCCTGGCTGCGAATCTATCCCAGCCTGCCAAGCCCGGCGGCCTGGTGACGCCCAGTCTAGGGAGGCCTGACCTGGAGGCAGAAGCCCAGGAGGAAGACTATGACATTCCTGAGGAGATTGAGAATGTCATTGGTGAGTGCTTCCCTTTTCTATCACACTGCTTTCAGCTTTGCTTCTAAACCATGTCCCCAAAGCTAATTCCTGTAATTCTTTGTGTGAATTAAGTGAGTAGAAAACTGTCTTCCTTGTGTAGAGCAACTCCTGGTTGGACTGAAGGACAAGGAGACGATTGTACGCTGGTCTGCAGCTAAAGGGTAAGACTTCAGACCCATTCCCAGTAGGTTAGTGGTGTAACCATTTTCATAAATCATATGGACAAAAGTATTGGGACACCTGGCCATTACACCTACAGGAACTTTTATGACGTCCCATTCTAAATCCATAGGCATCGATATGGAGTTGGTCCCTCCTTTGCAGCTATATCAGCTTCCACTCTTTATATAAGATTTTGGAGTGTGTCTGTGGGGATTCTTTTGCCGATTCATGCGGAAGAGCATTTGTGAGGTGTTGGATGTGAAGTCCTGACTCGCAATCTCTGTCCGATTTCATTCCAAAGGTGTTCGATGGGGTTGATGTCAGGGCTCTGTGTGGGTCAGTCAAGTTGTTTCACACCAGAGTCACCTAACCAAGTCTTTATAGGCTTTGCTTTGTGCACTGGGGCACAGTCATGCTGGAACAGAAAATGACCTTTCCAAGCTGTTCCCACAAAGTTGGAAGCATAGAATTGTCCAGAATGTCTTGGTATGCTGACGCATTAAGAGTTCCCTTCACTAGAACTAATGGGCCAAGCCCAACCCCTGAAAAACACCCCCATACCATTATCCCTCCTCCACCAAACTTTACAGCTGCCACAGTGCAGTCAGGCTGGTGATGTTCTCCTGGCATCCAGCAAACCCAGACGCATCCATCAGATTGGCAGACAGAGAAGCATAATTCATCATTCCACAGAACATGTTTCCACTCAGTTATACAGTCAAGAGAGAGTTGGTGACTTTCTCGCACTGTGCACTTCAATACTCGGAGACCCTGCTCTGTTACATTACGTGGATCTGCCACTTAATGACTGAGTTTCATTTGTTCCAAAATGGTTCCACTTAGCAGTAATGCTGCTTAAAGTGGCCCGTGGATTATCCAGTAGGAAAAAAAATCATGAACTGAACTTATTGCAAAGGTGGCATCCTATGACAGCACCACGCTTGAATTCACAGAGCTGTTCAGAATGACCCATTCTTTCACAAATGTTGTGAACCTGACTGAATGTCATTGTGCTGTGGTAATGGGTCTGAATTAAACCCAATTCAATTGAATTCAGTGATTAAGTGGTGGGTTCTTATACTTTTGTCCATATGTACATGTGTTAGGCCTAAAAACATTGATTAATACACTGAATGTTCTCATACCCAGCAATGTTGGGACATAGTTGATTTGACCATCTGGCGTACTGGGCATTTTCCCAGTTGGCCGATAGTTATGTGGGCCAGCAGAATTTATTGCGGGGTTCTCCTTCACCGAAATTTACAACGGAGGACCCCAAAGTCCAGGGGCCTGTCTCACAAAGCAGGATTACTTGCTTAGCCAGATAACTTGCCAGATTTAAGGTAGTCTGGGCTAAATGTAACTTGATGAA
>JAODJU010000045.1:14855975-14870595 GCA_026776725.1 Gnathonemus echidnorhynchus
CACTGATCGAGAAGATGTCTCTCTCCAGAATGCCATTCCACAAGGATCCCATTATAAGTAAGTGTGAAAAAAATACGGCAAGTTCAAAGTTCAAAACGGCTGTAAATGAATCGTGGTTTGCGGAGGTCAGTGGGTAGGACCGGCGGGGTTTCGGGTCGGGATCCGATTTTCCCGTCATGGTCTGTGTTTGCAGGTGGGTGGCAGTGGCTGATCGATGACAGTCTGAAGAGCCTTCACCTCTTCTCCAGTGGCGCCAAGCAGGGTATCAAGGTGCCTATCAGAACCTGATCAACCACCTAATCACTCAGTCCGTCACCATGCCTCTGTGGCTTGGCATGTTTACACAGCTGTGTTTCGTACGCCCCTAACCTTCTGCCCTGTCCTCTGTCTCTCTCTCCCCACCCCCCATACCCCCCCCCACCCGGGCACTCACTGCAGGAGTCTGCAGTTTCTGCCCTGGCGGCATTGTCACAAGAATATTACCAGATTCAGCCTGGGGTGGCCGACCCAGATATGCAAGGTAGGCGCAGGCCCTTCAGGGGGTGAGGGCTCTGGGTCCGTAAAGGGGGTACGAGGTCCCGCCCCCAAAGTGACTCGACACGCCGAAGGGAAGGCCCTAGGGAGTAAAGTGTGTGTGTGTGTGTGTGCGGGCAACCCTGTGACCTCTGCGTGTCATTCGAGATTACAGCGTGTCTCCCGTCTCATTGGTGCCGATAAACCCAACCTCCTGGCATCTCCTGGGTGGTTGGGCTCCTGCTTTATGGCCGTGTCCCTCTCCGTGCCTGATCGTTTGTGTCCGTGCAGAAACGCTGGTCAGCCAGTACATCGCGGCCCTGAGGAGCCCGGAGGTTCTGACCCGCTGTGGCTGTGCTCTGGCTCTGGGTTCTCTGCCCCGATTCATGATCCAGAGCAAACTGCAGCAGGTATCGACCACAGTCAGACTCTCACCGATGTTAATGATAAAACACCATATGACTGACACTTTTTAAAATAGATGCCAAGGATCTGGCTACAGTCGTTGTCTTTTTGTGTACTTCACGTTTTCCTGTAAATGCATAAATTAATTCTTTTGCTTTTAATTTTCCAAGGATGTTCAGTTAATTGCTTTACAATATCAAGTGTCACATTGCATATTCCATTGACTGCTTGTCTGTCTGTCTTTGTTTGTCTGTGTGTGTCTGTGTCTGTCTGTCTTTGTCTACCTGCCTCACTGACTGTCTGTCTGTCTGCCTGCCTGTATCTGTATACCTTTCTGTCTGTCTGTCTGTCTGTGTCTATACTTGTCTGTCTGTATCTGTATACCTTTCTGTCTGTCTGTCTGTATCTGTATACCTTTCTGTCTGTTTGTCTGTCTGACTGTATCTGTATGTCTGTCTGCCTGTCTGTCTGTCTGTATCTGTATACCTGTCTGTCTGTGTCTGCCTGTCTGTCTGTCTGTTTCTGTATTCCTCTCTGTCTGTGTTTCAGGTGCTAGCCGGCCTCGAGGCGACATCTAGAATCACCCAGAAGGATCTGTCCTTCACAGAAGCCCGGAGAGATGCAGCCAGAGCCATCGCACAGTGAGCTGATGTCCAAACCGCCTCCCACCACACTTGCATATACCTGGGAAGTCTCGGGGGGGGAGGGCTCCAGCGTCTACCCTTATAGTGAGCTGCACCTGAATAGTTCTGTGCATAAATGGAGTTCAGATTTTTTGGATAAATTCTTTCACTAAATATGTAGCTCAGTCTGCCCAGTATGTAAAAGATACCCCCATAAGTCTACCACCAGTTACACCATGCATATCCCCCCCCTCAGGGTGTGCACTACAGCTGGGGTCTCTGCCCAGGGACCTTCAGACTCTTTCCTGTGCCCGGACAACATTCCACAGGTATACTGCGCCCTGCTGGACTGCATGAGCGACTACACCACCGACAGCCGGGGCGACGTCGGGGCCTGGTGAGTAACGACACCCAGGGCCCTCCTCGCAGTGCCCGTCCTGTTGGCTTTGTCCCGCTCCCCCTGTATCTTATCACCCAATGAAGTGTTTAGCTCATGAATGTTAATGACGCCGCCCAACGACCCCACAAGTCACATGGTGCTATTCTCAGGCCCTTAGGGTGTTTAAATCATGCAGATCTGACCTGTTTGTCCTCTCAGTTTACCTTTCTAAACACACCCAACCACCCCAAAATTGCAGCTCAGCCCCTAATCTGCAGCCCATATACCTGTCTCAGAAAACAATGACTCTGGGGAGTTGGTGGGGGGAGTGTTTATTTTGGGTAGGGTTGGCCCGTCTTAGCTGGGGTGTTGACATTCAGGCATTTACTTGCTGAGTCCCCCTGTCAGCAGGCACGGGGATGGTCTTTTGTGGCTGCTGAGAAGTCATCACCTCACTTATCTCACTAAGTGACACGTGCAGGTGTGACCCTGGACGGAGAGATGGGACCAAAACCCAAATTATCTCTGTTCAGCCCCATTGTAGAGCAGTTTCAGAACAGAAGGACAGATCTCTTGATATTTTCGTGTCCTGTGATTGGTGGTGTATATAGGGGCGGGGCTACAGGTGCACTGGCCCTAGCTGAAAGCTGATTGGCCCCTGTAGTGCTTCTTCCCCTTTCACTTACCAATCCGAATCTAATGATAAGATTGGCCTCTCTGTATGAATCGGGCCTGCTCCGGGGGATTCCCGTCTTTCTGCTTGCTGGTGCTGGGTGGGAGTGTGTATTTGTGTGTATCGGTTACTGTAATTCCTCTATTGCCCACCCCCATCCTGCAGTCTCTCTCGTCCCTCGTCTCAGGGTTCGAGAGGCAGCCATGACCAGCCTGATGGAGGTGACGTTCCTGGTCGTCCGCGCCGACCCGGGACTCCTCCCCCCTGATCTGTGAGTCTCCATGGTTACGGCGCCTACCGGATGCCCACAGTCTATACGTGACCTGAAAATGCTTCCTGTCTGTGTCTCTCAGTTCCATTTACAGTTCTTAGCCTATTCTTGCTCATTATCTGCATGCTAATTACCTGGTTTATTTCCCCCCCCTCAAAACAGAGCAGTAAATCACGACAGCCCTTAAATGTAGGGCCACACAGTTTTTGGCTCCACCTTTTGACCCAGCCCTTGTCCCCTCCCCCTTCCTGCCCAAGCTGTCAGCGCATGATGTGCTGCCTGGCCCAGCAGGCAGCAGAGAAGATCGACCGGTACCGGGCCCACGCCGGCACCATCTTCCTGCGCCTCCTTCACAGCCGCGAGCCTGCAGTACCACACATCCCCCACCAGGAGGAGCTGCTCGCCATCTTTCCTGCGTGAGTGCCGGGTGGGGGTGCTGCTGATGTTTTCATTTCAGCTCACTAATGCTGATTCTTATCAGGCTTCCTTTCATCTGTGTGACATTTCCCCTCTTCGAAAACAGATCTTGTTTTTTTTTTTTTTTAAACCACAATTTTTTTTAAAGGCTCTCTTATTTTTATTTTTTAAACAGTCTATTTATTGGTATTTCAAAGACAGATCCAAGGAGCCACAACAATTGTCATGCAAAGAAAAAAAATCAAAAGAGGGAACAAAATACAATTAAAAAATATATAATAATTAATAAAAAAAAAAAAAAAGAAGAAAAAAATTCTGGGTCAGCCACTTGTACGAGTGCTATAAAGAAGAAGAAGATGCGTTTACAACAAATGAGTCTATCAGACATACTGCACACACACATGATAAGCCGAGGGCATTAATCGGGTATGGCAGTGAAGCTATACTTATTAGTGTAAGAGAGCATTAGGTCCCACATCTTACTAAACCCATTATAAGAACTAATAAGCACTCTTAATGTATAAATATTATGGTGGTTTCCTAAGGCTGCGTTAAGGAGAATATACACCTGACAAGGTGCCTCCTTGCATGTCCGGACAAGTTTAACATCTGTCTCTGCGCGTAGGTCTACCTGAAGGCCTTCACTGTTAATCATGAATAAATGCGTAAATAGTAAGAAAACTCAGAGCGTGACATGAAAATAAAGCAAAGCGGCTTTTTGAGCGGTTTGATGGGACAGCCGACACGTTTTTGTAATGGGATCTCCGCGTGTGATCTTGTTCCTTGCACATGTACGTGTTCCCTCTCTCTCTCTCTCTCTCACACACACACACACACACACACACACACACACAGTGTCGGGAAGCGCCCGTCATAGTGTGCCAGATCAACCTGCGGCATGTTGGTTTCCATGAGCGTCACCCCCCCACCCCCTTTGTGGTCACGGCTGTCGCTCATCCAGCGTGAGAAGCAGCGCTTCAGTCGCGTCGCCGCTAAACATCTTCCGAGGCGTCGTGGGCGACATGGGAGGGCGTGCGAACCACACCTAAGCGCAGGAAGCCGGCGCGGGCCGCTTGTGGCGAGCCCCAGTGAGCGCCGGGGGGCCGCGCCGAAACCGCCGCGGCGGGAAGCGTTACGTACGCAGCGCACATGCATGGCGGATGCGGTGACTGGGGCCGGCTGGGGGTTCAGCATCTGGGGTGTCGCTGGTTGGGTATTCGGAGCAGGGAGCTGATAGCGGAGCACGTCTGCTGCACCGAGGCTCATTCGTGTATCGCTTGGTGAATTTTGCTTTCTGTGCCCCCCCCACCATTACAGCGAAGGGGCGGAGTCTCTGAACTGGAACGCCCCATCCCAGGCCTTCCCACACATCACCCAGCTGCTGCGGCTGTCCCAGTACCAGTACCACACCCTACTGGGCCTGACCGTGTCTGTCGGGGGGCTCACGGAGTCCACAGTAAGTATCCCCGCCATAAATGGGGTGGAAACGGAATCATTCAAGGGGGGCATCTGAAACATGCCAGCAGGGATTTTATGTGTTATGGGGGCCCAAGATGAGCTTTTCTCTTCCTTTTTTAGGCTACGTGCTGCCTGCTAATGTGCGGCTCATTTATGAGGTAACGTGGGGCGTCAGCAGGAGGCGCTGTTGCGCCACAGTCAGAGTCTCCTTTGTGGTTTTCACAAGCCGCCTGCTCCATCCCTTTGAAGTTATGAAAACCGCCACCAGAATCTCTCTCTCGCTCTGTCTGCGATTTGCACTCAGCGACAAAGAGATAAGGTGTGAAGTTTGCCGCTTAAGCTGGTAATCTTTATTACAGGGGAAATTGTTTGAAACAATTCAGTGTTATTTGCAATTATTATTGCCAGTGATGTTCGAAATCAAAGATCTGAATCAGGGCTGATCCAGATCGATGTAGGCATCCATAGCCCGATCTAAAATTCGGTTTATTTAATTTGCCATGTTTGCCCAATTTAAGTCGGTTGCGTACATTATAAGGTTCTGACATGCGCTGCACTAAGCCTGAGGGACATGGCTTGAAACTTCAACCTATCGCGATGTCAGGCAAGTGGAAATTCTTTAAACTGGAAACTCAAAGTAGCCAAATATTTAAATATTTATTAAATGAACAGATCGGGACTGAATCAACGAATCAACAGCTATAAATACTGAATGGATCTAATTGGATTGGGGTACTAAAGAATGGGGATTGGATCACTCATAGTCATCATCATCATCTTTGTACTGATTTTCCAGGTCTGAATTGTGGTGCGAATATCATCTTTATAAATACATTTTTTGTTTTTATATTATCTGAGCTGTGTTAATTTTTTTTTTTCTTTTTGATTTTTCCCTAGTCCACTAAAACAGAACTTATAACACAACAGTACCGATATGATTGATTTCTGAGCGTTTTTACAGTAGTCTCCTCATTTTCCTTTTCGTTTGAAAAACCACCTTCTGTGTGAATTAGTGACAGTCGCTCCGTAAGCGATCAGTCAAAGTCTGTTTATATTTGGGCCCCCTCAGCTTTTTTTAGTCTTATATACAGGCGACTTTGGCGGTTTTGTAACGCGATAATGGCGGGGGGGTCGCTGAAGCGGACCCGGTGGGCGTTTGGCAAGGAGGCCACGCTTCATGGCGAGCCAGAGCCGCTCTCCCCCGCGGATCCTCAGCGGCGGTGATTTACGAGCGCGCCTCTGCCTGCGGAGAGCGCACACACGCACACGCACACACGCGGAGTGTTCTGCGGTCACTGGGTTACCTCTAATCTGTTTTCGGTTTGTTTGCGTAATGAAGAATAATAAGGCGTTTAAGTTTAATGGGCGCCGTGGAGATAAGGACGGCCAGCCGTCTTCGGCCTCGGTCTGCATCCCTGGCCTCCTTTGGTCTCTTCCCACCGACGGCGGCCTCTGAACAGCCGGCCCAGTGCCGACGGTCGTCTCGGCTGTGCCAGGAAGGGCCCCTTTCCCACACAACGGGCTGTAGAGCTCCAAAATCCCATAAACACTGTTCCCATAGTAGATAAGATCATGGCCTCATTGTGAGACTCTGCTGTAAGGCTTAGCCTTGTGTGCAGTTGTGATCAAGTCCTGCTGGGGATCAACTCTGTCCATTAAGTGGGTTTTTATGTCCTTTTTTTTTTTTGTATATCCTAAGATGTTGTGTATTTTCGGTGATGGCATCACAATAGACGTACCCGTCTGAGGTAGAAGGTCCTCACCTAGCCAGCCCCACCGCTTTCTGACCTCTGACTTCTCCTTCAGGTCCGTTACTCCTCACAGTCCCTGTTCGACTACCTGAAGGGGATCCAGCAGGACCCGCCTGCGCTGGAGCAGTTCGGAGGCACTCTGCTGCGCATATTCCAAGACCATCTGCGTAACGACAGGTATCTGATGGGGGGGGATTATCTGCACAGCTGTCCACATGGATTGTGAGCAACTATACGCATGGCATGGTTTGCGGTGTGGTTGCATCATCTGCGCAGCTGGATATATGCAGATGGGAAGGATTGTCCATGCTGCCTGGAACCAGTGGAGACAGTCTGTCTGCATAGCAGGCAGATTGCAGTGATGCTCGTATTCCTCAGGCAGATTGCAGTGATGTTCGTATTCCTCGTACGCTCCTCTTAAACGCTCTTTGTAAACGCTCCTCATTAATTACTCGTAATTTAGTATACTAGGCGAACAAGCGGATTCTGATTCTGTGTGCGCAGCTTGGAGCACAGCATGCACTGGGTGGCGGGATTTTGCGTTTCTGAGTTATTAAATCCCAACCCTAAGAAAGACACACGCCCTACAAATCACCAATTTCTGCCTTAGGCCCAACCGATGCAGCTTTGCGGTTTGGTTAGTCTGGCCTTACTCCATGCTGAACCACGCCCACGTCTTCTCCCCCAGCCAAGCGTAGTTTTTTTCTTTTTGTTGTTTTTTTTTCCCCCCTTTACATTTATGCCATCATTTCTAAATGTCCTCGACGAGACCATTAAAGCGGAAAGCTTGGCTTTTGGGGCTCCTCTTCCAAGGGGGATCGTGGGAAGTTCATGCACCGGGTCCATTTGTGGGAGTCGCAGGACAGTGGTTTTCTCTAAACCCTGGTTCGGCCCTCACCCCTGTAGCCCCACCATAAGATAAATCATTTTCGAGCGCTTAATAAGTGTGCCGAGTGTATCGTTCCGGCCGATTATTCCGGAGGGGGAAAGCATCTGTTGGCATCACTTCCAGGATTCAGGGTAACCAAGACTGGTTTATGACCAGTCAAAGTCCCAGGTTGTCCACATAGCGTAGATGGTACTGGATCAGCCAGCTTTGTTATGGATTGTGGCTCCTCCAGCAGTTATGAAAGCTTGAAAACGCTCGAGGAACTGATAGTCCAGGCCAGATGTAACATTACCAGACCCAGGACCCTTGAGGAATCTTCTCCAGGTTGCTCTCCTGTTAATTTGTGTTTATAAATGTAGCTACGACTGGTACCGAACTGGTACAGCAGTAGCTTGAAGAACAGCAAAGAAGCTAGGAGCTAGTAGCAGTGTTGTGCTTGAGTCTTCAGCCATTGAAGATACTTAAAACCTAAATATAGGACTGAGATTTTAGTGTCATTCATGTCTGTGTGAGTCATTCATGTTCAGAGGGTGTGGCTGCCATTGTACCCACAATACAGGATGTAAGTGATCCTGTGTACGTGGGATTAGAATTTGGCGTAAAAGCTCACGGTGCAATGGGACAGGGTGCAGTGGTCAGTCTGTCCACCTTCCTCAGGGTTTCCATACCTCTGCTGAAGATGGTGGACCAGATGCTGGCCAGAGGCTGCTTCGACACCTTCACTGGCGAGGACAAGTAAGTGTGGTGGCTCTCCCCCCCCAATCTACTCCCAGTATGCCTTATGCTGGTCATCTTAACACCTGATGGTGGAGGATCTTCTTTACATTGTAGCTGAAAGTTTCATAGTTTTACTCCATAAACATTCAAAGATGTAGCTGTCTGTGTCATTGAAGCATTTCAGGTTTTGCTTCTTGCTGCCTGGAGCCCATTGTTTAAATGTCTCATTCCTTCATCCTTCCATCATGCAACCTACCTACTACCATGGGGCTGTTGGTGATTTTTTTTTTTAATCCAGGGAACCATCTGTCCCAGTATGAGTGACTAGAACCTTTCCCCGTGTCTGTATCTACTCCCACCAGCCATTCATTCTGCATGGACCTCCTGGAGCTCTGTAAGGAGGAGATGAAGAAGTCAAAGGACATTCAGAAGCTTCGCTCCAGCATCGCTGTGTATGTGCACCGTGGGTCCTCTGCTCTCTTATGCTGAATCCGCCGTGAGGAGGGGTTCTGCCGTTGATGTTTGCGTTCACATTGTTTACGTTGGCCAAAGTAAAAGGAGTGTAAGGCTGTCGTCATCATCGCCTGATGGCTGTAGATCACCACACACGAGAACGCACTGCATACAAGCCTTTTGTTTTTCTATCCCCTACCTCGTCCCCCTTTCTTTCGGTCTTTCTTTTTCTATCACTCCCACCTACTCAGGTTCTGCGGGCTCATCCAGTTTCAGGGCGAGGTCCGGAAGAAGGTTCTGTTCCAGCTGCTGCTGTTGCTCTGTTACCCCTACCCTGTGGTGAGGCCCTCCGACACACGTCTCAGTTTTCTGGCTCTGGTCAGCCCGGTGGGGTAGCTGTAGGGTCTTCGCGGTGTAGAGGCAGCTCTAAGCTCCTGTTGGCAGTTGGCTGGTCTCACACAGGCTGTCCTCGTTCCTCCAGCTCTGTCCTCCTCCTCTATGGTACCCCCTATACTGTCTGCCCACCTTTTGTCTAAACTCTGTTCTTCTTACTCAAGTTGGTTCTCAACCTTCATCTAGATGCTCTCTTTACTGGCCATTTGTCATCCTTACTACCGCTTTTTTCACTGGTTGACATCCTCTCGGTCTTTTATAATCACCAGCATCAGGGTGTTTACTTGTCTCTGCTGTTATTGCTGGCTGAAGGAGGTACATCTCTATACCTACCCCAAGCCTCCCAGCTTGATGCGAAATCCCAGCTGCGAGGGCCTATTTTCATGTACCGTACCGCACTTCTCTGGAAAAACAGGAGGACAGCGCAAAACAAACATGTTTTAGAGAGTTCACAAGGTTGTCCATCCTGTTTTGAGTCCGTGCTGGAACAATGCAAAGCCCCTGTTTAAGACCATCAGCCCTGCCTTGGAGAGCCAAGGGTAACATTGTGGCAGGGGCAAAAAAGGGAAGTGACATCAGCCAGCTTTGCTCGCGCCTCATTGGTTCATCGCATGCCGCACGCCTGCGTGTCTCCACAGATCAGAAAGACGACCGCCAGCCAGATGTACGAAATGCTGTTGACCTACGACGACGTCATCGAGCCTGATGTCATGGACGAAGTCATGAACCTCTTGAGCGATACCAACTGGTCAGTGCTGGCTGAGGGCTTGAGGGTACCAGTTGGACTTCTAAGCTGTATTATGTTGGTGGGTGTTGGGCTGTCCACATTAACACATAAACCCTTAGTTGATGTGAGGTCTGAACCTGCAGTCTCCCTGTGGTCTCCTGGAAGATCTGCAATGGCTAATGGTGGGGAAGGCCTAGTGCTATGGAACCCAGGTTACAAACTTTAGTGGGGCCTGGCTTCCAGATGACCTGATAGTTTGCTGATTTGTCTGTGACCTGTGGCAACCCCTCTGCAGGCTTTATCTTACTCTGTTCCTGTAGCTCAACAAGTACAGCACTGGCCCAACAATGCAAAGGTCATGGGTTCAAATCCCCAGGAACGCAGATGAATTGTAGCCCTTCTCTGTACTCTCACGTTGGATAAAAGTATCAGATAAATTAATGGAAAAAAAGAATGAGCAGGTTGTCAAACATGGCCGACGGCTTTGTGTTCCAGAAATAATTAATGATTATGCATTATCTTTATTGTCTTATATTTTATCTAGGGAGAGTGACCTGACTACTGTACGGAACCACAGGAACCAACTCTGTGATTGGCTGGGGGTACAGAGGCCCACTTTGGTCGCCAAGGTAACTATAAATCAGCACCTAAAGGAAGGGTGTAGCTGAGGCTGGGATCCGGGCCAAAATCAGCCTGGTGCCAGAGTGCTTGTGGACATTTAAGAACTGAAGGATTGTGCCTGAGTGTGTAAGCGTCCTTTTTTTATGCACATCTGCCGGTGAGTGATGTGGAAATACGAGCATGTCCATTTTTGCGCTTGAATTATTCTGTGCGCGTGTAAGTGTGTGTGGGTGTTTGTGTGAGCCCCCTCCAGATTGAACCCACATGTTTTTCTGCGCTAAATGAAACCCCATCATCCTGAACCTGTAGACAGAACGGCGCAGATGGTTTGAATCCGTCTGAAATAGAGTAACCTGCACATGTGCAGTAAACTGTGGAGAACCCAGTGTGAAGCGTTCACAGGCTTCGGCGAGATGCGTCTGCTGGGGGTTGTGCAGAAGAACGTCTTAGGGTTGGGTAGGACTTAAGGTCCGTCATGTTGGGATTAGAGCTTTTCCCATAGAAATGAATGGAGAGTCCCCAGAAAGATATAAAACTGTGTGTGTGTGTGTGTTTCATCAGGTCTTTTTTGCAAAGAACCTAGAGATATTCTCACTCTTCTGTTTGTCTAGAGCCCAACTCAATAGGCAGCAACGGTCTCACCAGGATGAACAAGAAGTTGGACCCAAATTGGGCTTCCCTGCGCTGGACTCACCCCGCATCATGCAACCCCCTGTCCCCCCGATACCGTCGCACTGTCAATAAATTAATACCAACCAAAAGCTAAGGCTTCCCCTATTTTTTCAGCATTTACATTTATTTAATCATTATTGATTAATGAATAAATCTGTTTAGGATTCCAGGGTCCTCTGTCCTTCCTAGCCGCCCTCACTCTGCCAAGTTCTCTTCCTCTTAATTTCCTTTCCCTTTCTTGAAGCTTTTCCTTCGTTTCTGGCGATAATGTCGACAGGCCTGTAACGTATGAGACGTGTGGCCGGCTTTCCTCTGGTTAGTCCACCTTTTGCAGGGTAGCAGGGGTGGGGGCACGTTCCCGTCCAGCACAGCAGAGCCAGTTAACCCGGATCTGAGCCGCACGTTTCATTTCAGTTGGATTGCTGCCGCCCTGCAGCATTGCTCTGAATGACCATTTCCCTCCCCCCCCCCCTTAGGAAAAAAAAGCAGGCAAACAGACATGCACACTTCCTCCTGCCTGCCTGAAGTAATTAGGGTGACAGGAAACACGAGTGTGGGGCAGACTCTAACCCCACCTGCCCCCAGTTCAGGCAAAGTAGAAACAAAAATAGACTAATCACAATGAAATCCCCTTTTGTTGTGACTCTTAATCAGTGCATGATTAGTGCCCAAACTGCCGCCAATCCATCTTGATAAAATCCAAGTGTGTGTGTGGGTCTGAGTGTTTGTGTGTGTGCGTGTTTTGGTCCAGGTATACTTACATTGCGGGGACCAGATGTCCCCGCAACGTAATGAATACCTGCTTTTCTTACCTTATTGTAACCAGTTTCCTGGTCCCCATAAGGGAAAACTCAGTTTTCTAAAATTCAGTGACTGCAATCAAAAAAACTAAAAATGCAAAAACACTTATTTTGTTTGGTTGCTTATAGTTAATGTATGGGCTGGCTTGGGGTTAAGGATTTCATAGTCAGCATTTTTCTCCTAGAAATGATTGAGCGGTCCCCACAATGATATGATTATAGGTCTGTGTGTGTGTGTGTGTGTGTATATACGAGTCCATGTCGCATTTAATTACTGGCCCACAGGAGTCCAGTGCTTCCTGGTGCTGAACTCCTGCTTCGGGGGGCCCAGTTAGCAGAACCAGAACCAGATGCTCAAGTAATCGTGCACGGAGCACCGGCTTACCAGTCAAACGCGTGTTAGTCCACAGTCGTCTCGAAGGTGAGAATGTTATACCGTTCCGGCCTACTGGGAAAAAAGAAGTTCATTTCGAGTTTCCCTGGAAGAGAAGAATATCCATGCGGGAGCTTTAGATCCAGAACAAACATGAGCATGTTATCATTGTAAGAAAGAATATTGGGATTCGCACAAGTCTAACATGCTACATATAGAGTCTCTGTGGCTGACAGACGAGTTCAAATACTAAATCATCATCAGCCTCGGCAAACTAAGAAAACATCAAGGTTTCAAAGCGCAGTGTTTTGCTTTTCTGGAACAAAAAACAGGCCAGTTTTTTTTTTTTTTTTGGTCGCCTGATGGACTATCGAGGAGCAGGACGTGTGTGGAAATGCAGCCGAATCGAACAAAGGAGCGGCGGATCAAGAAAGCGAGCGGAGAAAGTTCGAGGAGACGGATTCGTTTCCCAAATGGAAAATGCGGAGCACCACCAAAATGGCCACATGTTTTCATACGACACTGACGCGAACAAAGGTATAATTGTGGCATAATTTTAGACCTGGAAGACTTAATGCGTTTTCCAGGGGAAGCATTTTTAAACCCATATTTTAAACGGGCCAGTGAAAATCTGTAATATAAATAAAAGGGACGAACAAATGGATATATATTTTTTTCCCAGCCTGTGAAACAAAGCCTGTCTGTCGAATCCCTGATGTTGGGTAATCAGACGCTGTTCCAACATGGGCAGGATTGACAGACATGAATGGCCTTAGTGTACAGTGTGACTTCGGGTATGGTAGAGCTTAAGCAATGTGGGGTCAGAGGTCGCGAGTCGGTGGGGGATTTCCAAGTGTTGTCGAGTCCAGTAATATCGGTTTGATTTTTCCTCAGGGTAGACGGCTACCTCCTTGTTAAATAAAAAAAAAAAATCAGGAGGAGGCTTGTGGCAGGAGGATGCTGAGAAAGGAGGGTAGATGAATTGGCATCAGGGTGTGTGGTAGGTGGCTGTGGTCACGGTTTCCTCGCTCAACGCTCGTTTGTTGTAAAACAAAGGAAAATAATAACATCTCAGTTTTTTTTCGGTGTACCACCAACTTGGGGGGGCTGTGGTCAAGAGAGCCTCAAGGACATGCTTACCTCATCAGAGAACAGGGGTGTTTAAAGACTTTGGGAGGTTGAGGGGGCTGAATGACCCCATGACACCTAGTTACGGGTTCTGTAATTCTGTTATCTCTCTTTAGCTTGATGTTTGCCGTAAACATTAGCCAATGGGGTTAATCCCAGTGTGGGGGAATAGTGGCGCTAGATTATCAGAGGACGTTGGCCTCTATGGGGGCCCGAGAAGGAGTTCCTGACAGTCTGCTGAAGGTATAAGAGAAATTAGGTGATGTTCTTGTAGCTTCTTATTGAAGGATGATTTTCTTCTTATCTCTATGGGATCCTTCTAAGGTCAAGCAGGAGCACAGGGCCGCCTTGAGCGAGGAGTTAAGACGCGGAAGCTCGGCCGGCAGTGCAGGAAGGCAACTGCGTCCACGCGGCTTGGCTCGCGTCACGCCTAACAGGGGGAGCAGTGATTGTTTACAGATGCGCCTCCCGCAGGTCTGCTGACTAATTGCGCTGCAGATGCTGGAAAGCATCACGGGAAGCTAATTAAAGCCTGTTGGAGTCGCCCTGCCCCCGGGTGGGAGTGATTTGGCTGGTGCCATTTATCAGGGGGCGGCTCTTATCTCCCTGTTTGGGAAGCTGCCTGTCTATGACCGCAGTTCAGTTTTAATTCCTGGCAAGTAGCTATCAACCTGATACTCTCCTCACAGTGCAGCGCTCTGATTGGGTTTAGGCTACCGTTGGCCGTTTTACTTGTAGAGTAAATATACAGCATGTTTCCGTGCATGATATAAATGCAGCAGCAGCTGCGTGTGCAGCATCATGAGAGCGTTTGTGTACAGACACACCTAGCACCGGGGTTCTGGGTTGTCCGGAAGTCAAACCAGCCCACACGGGGATCATATCAAACACTGGTTGATCCTAGACTCCGGACTCTGCTGAATTTCCCCCTCTGTGTCCTGCAGTTTTTCTCCCAGCGACCGCTTTCCATGCACCATTCCGGGCTGGTGGCCGTCCTTTGCCATCCACCGTTTCTCCATCGCTCGCGCCATTCGGCTGGTCGCGCACCGAGGCTGCTGTCAGGACAATGCGGGTCCTTGTGCGAGGCCAAGACGGGCCCCGTGCTATTTGTCCTGTGAAGATACGTCAACCTTTTTGGAAGAAGGACCCCATTGTGCATCACAATGTCATCCATTCAGACCTTTAAGTGCTGTAAAAGAGTAAATAATTAAACAAGTACTAATTATCTTCAATTTTGTACTCATGGCCTCATAAGAGATACGATATTAAATTAAGGTTAAAAAAAAAAACCTTGCCTTTGTATTATGAAGGATCAGGGCATGAAATTACTCCCATAAATACTCACACGCCTGGACAC
>JAODJU010000045.1:14987152-14998986 GCA_026776725.1 Gnathonemus echidnorhynchus
AAGGTCTGTGTGTCTGTGTGCCTCTCTGACAGATCTCCACCACAGTCACCCTGTAGGACACATGACTGAGCTGTCGTCCACCCAAGAAGGGGGGCTGCCTAATGATGACATCACTTACTATGATGATGTGGGGGAGGGGCCTCAGTGAGGGGGAGGGGTCTGTGGGAGGGGTTGTTCGGTATCAGTGGGACTGAGAAGGCCTGAACATTTCAGGAGGTTGCATCCAGTCCCTGAATGCATGTGCTCAGGATGCACAGTACATTTAAAGTCGGTTAAGTGTGGTAATTTTTTACTGTGTTAGAAAACTGCGGGCGCTGAGAAAATCAAAAGTTGTGCCCTATTATTTGTTAAAAGCTACTCATCGGTTATTGTTTCTTGATTTAACCTAGCTTAGTAATAACAGCAATGGATGTTTTCAAGATATTGAACTTGATGTATGTGCATCAATTTTCAATTTTTATGCTACAATCTTGTTTTGTATGATGAAGAGTGGCATTATCAATACCCATAAATATTTTATTATTGTTTTTGACATTTAAAAGCAGAGGTGTGAAGTTCTTGAGTAATTTTACTTGATTACTGTACTTAAATATTATTTTGGGGGATTTTTACTTTTACTTAGTTACATTTTTAAAGAAAAGTACTTTTTACTCCTTAGTTTTATTTACAATCAAAAAGTAAATCATTTTAAAATACTTTTGAGTAAAATTTTCACTCATTACTTGTACTTTCACTTGAGTAACATTTTTGAGTACTTCTTACACCTGTTTAAATGTACAGTAACGCAAACCACGCTTGACCACAAACAACTCATTTCCTAGAAGCTTCTTCCCTCACACAAGCATGTTTTTTTCATCAGATTGTCTCACTTTTCAGTAATTATAAATGTAACATTCACTCATTCATTAAGTAAACTTGATAAATTCAAAGTTGAATTATCTTAATCTATTCGTTTTTATATGTGTACACTTAATTACACATGGAACATAAAATAATGAAAGTCAGTCCAATGAATAGCAATAATGACATTTTATTAATACACGTGGAGAAATTCTCACACAGACCCACGGACAATTAACTATGGTGCTGAGGACAGGGCTCGAACCAGCGACCTCCCGATCACAGACACTAAGCCACTCAAATTGATATGGAGCATGTTTTCCTTGTGCCTAGCAAGGTGTGTGTGTGTGTAGGGAAATTCAAATGGGGTCGACACAGCAAACTGTACAATAAGTTTATTGAGAAACATGATCAGATAACAGACTAGAGTGCCGCAAACTGGAACAGACCCAATCACAGCTCCGAGATGGGCTTATGCGGCCAGTACGGGTGCTTCTCCTTATCCAGTTTGGTCTCTGGGAACATCTCATTCAGGTCTTCGATGGTCATCTGGTCGTAGGGGATCATGCTCTTGAACTTCTCAAGCTGAGGAATTAGGAATAGTGGTGAATGAGACTGGGAGCAGGGAGCTTGTTGTAGATCATATAACAGTCTCATCTGGACACAGCCTGCCCACCGAGAGAGAGGCCACGCTCACCTCCTGCTCATACTGGCCGATGCGAGACCTGGAGGCCTCAATGTAGGCTACAGCGTTCTTGTTCTGTGGAATGAGAAACTGAACATGTATACACCCATACTCTGGAAGGCTTATTCTACATTGCACTGTCAGAGGCAATGTAGCATCAGGTACAAGACGATGTAGAGCAGCCCTCCCTGCACTGCTACCAAGTTAGTGCATTAGCATCAGCTAATAGAGCAGCCCTCCATGCACTGCTACCAAATTAGCATCAGCTAATAGAGCAGCCCTCCATGCACTGCTACCAAATTAGCATCAGCTAATAGAGCGGCCCTCCATGCACTGCTACCAAATTAGCATCAGCTAATAGAGCGGCCCTCCATGCACTGCTACCACATAAGCAAGAGCTAGTACAGAGGTCCTCCACTTGGCAGCTACTTCACTCACTGCTTCCTGCTCCTGGTTGTTGATAGTGGCCGTCTGCGTGTCCACAGGCTCAGGCACCTTCAGAGCAGCAAACTGCAAAGGAGGGGAAGCAAAACACATAAGACAGGAAATGCATCCTTAGCCCAAAGATTGGTTCCCCAATATGAGCCCAGGGGTGAAAAAAGTATGTATATTATATGAAATCTGACAAACTGCATGATTACGGCGACTGCACGTTTTCCCATATTTGCTCCATGACTTTGGAATTCCCTCCCAACTGCTATTCGTCTGTCGATCTCGGTCTCAGATTTCAAAATCAAGTTAAATGCCTTTGTTTGCTCAAGCGTATAACCTACCCTATCCATAATGGTTTGTTGTTTTCTTATCTGTTCTCTTTATTCTACGCTCTATGTCTTTGAGATCTTGAAAAATGCTATAAAAATAAAAATGTATTATTAACGGGGAATGAGCTTCAAACTAGTTTTTTGATGAGTCTGAGAGGGACACACACGGAAGGTCTCCCAAACTGCTGTGTTGTCATGTTTCCAGCTCTCATGGATTACTGCTCCAAGCTCAGACATAGAAAATGAAAAGGAAGGTCCTGCCTCGTCACCTGTACCAGGCGGAACCAGAAGCCAAATAGGAAATGGGCTTTGGACTCACCTTCTTCTCAAAGTCATCCACCATGCCAGCCTTCGCCACCATAGTCTTGTAGTAGTTCCAGTCAATGGCAGCCGGCTTCTCAGGGAGAGAGGCTAACCTGCAACAGTGCCACAGCTGAGCTTACATGATTGGTCCTAATTTTTATTTTTTTTGGGAGGGGGAGGGGCACCATTTTTTCAAATTTTTTTTTTTTTTTAAACTTGTGATTTTCACAGTTTTTGAATTTGCTGAAATGTCAGAAATGATTGTTAGTTTATAGTGTTCAATTTCGAGATACTTTGCTGCAATGTTTGAATTTTCCGTTATGTCTATTGTTAAAAAACTGGGCTCTTGTCTTACGAAGACTTGAGAGGTATACCTTACTGAAGTTGTTTACTTGTCTACACATGGTACCCGAACAATCCTTTAAGAGGTCGCTTAAGGGACAGCTTCGTAAGTGTGGCCTTAATAGGCGCCGGAATGCCTAAGTGGTTGACAATGATGGCTTGAGAATCGATTATTCCCTCCATGCAGCAATTGCTTGACTGCGGCATGAGAAAAGGTGGTGTTCTTTGTAAATATAACACTGCAGCCAACAGACTCAGATCAACTTTACGAAAGAATATCTTACAGAAGGTAGACTTAAATAAGAACATTTCGGGAAACACGTTGACGGTTAAAAGACAGCTTAAGGTAGAGCTTAAGAACAACATAGTGTTAAAAAGGCTTTGAGGAACCTAGTCCTGATCCTTAATATGGCCATGACAGAGACACACTGAGTAATGCTACTCTCCACTTGAAGACAGACATGAGACACACTGTATCACATTTTCATATGCAAATTCTACACACTTGCAGAGCAACAAGAACAGCACAAGCTGTAAAAGAGGCTTAAAACTGCCTATATTGTTCATCTGAGCCAAAAAACAGGATTTTAAAAGCTGATTTTGAGTGACTGTGGTTTTAGATCACCGTATGCAATCTTCATGTAGCCAGTCTAAGGTCTGATAAGCATATAATTCCATGTTAAAAGGTGAGATGGTGCTGCAGTTTGCTAGTCCTGTTGCCCCAGAGCCAAGCGGCAGACTCACTTGGCAGCGATGGCGTCACTGCGTGTCTTCAGGTTGTTGAACATGGTCCTCTGGTTGGGGGGTACCCTCTCTGCGAAGGCCATCCAATCGATGGCTTTAAGTGCTGCTCGGCGACCAGACATCTTTCCTGAGCCTGACAGAAACAAACGCGGAGGGTTACATAATCAGACAGCGCAGAGCAAGTGCAGCGTGTAATATGATAATTAAGGCCACAACCTTTAACCTTGCGAGCTGCTAGGCTAAATCTCAGTAGGAGGTACAATGTCCATTAAAACACAGAATTCAAGGTTGCTTAACGCAGTGACAAACCTACTCGTCACGTTAGCTCACACTATGCCTTTGAATCGGTCAAACATGGTGACAGATTACATGTTTTTCAGATTTTTTGAAAAATCATTTAGACCTATAGCCGTCACATGTTGGCAGCAAATGGAATTTACATCCCATTTATATGCAATACATACAGCGAATATTGCTGAGAAATTTCATAGAAAAACCTACAAGATCCACCCCATAAAAATAACTTTGTCTTATTCGTAGACGTAATAAAACGTGCACGAATCTTTCGTTTAACCTTAAACACCGGACGTTGCGGCCCGATATACTTTTCATACAGTATTCAACTCCCGTAACGGGAGTAAGCTTAGGCCCTAACTTGAAGTAGACCGGCACATCGTACGAAGTACTTGGAAACACCAGCCACACACTCGAAATATTAAATTATTGACACTATGTCGTGGTAGACTACTTTGTGATGGTAAGTTAATTCGGCTAATAGTTTCATTCTGCCTTGGGGCTGACAGGTCCAAGCATTCAGCGGAGAAAGCGCAAGGTCAGAGCAGCAACATCGACTACTGAAAAAATACCTATATGAGTGTTCAAGCCAGTCAGTTAATGAAACATAATTATTTTCTTCGCAAGTAATTAAATGGAGACGCCGTTTAAATATATTGCATAAAACATAACCTTAATAGGACTTACTTGGCGAAGACAGCAGCACTCTAGCCGGACACACGGATTGAACCTAAACCGGAACCGGAAGCGGGACCCGGAAGTGATAGCAAATTTCTGCCGCAATATAAATGGCAGATATAAAAAAATATATCGTCTCTGAAAAATAATTCTTCATTCGTTTACGTTGCCAACGAACCCTTAAATATTCTATACTCGACTTTGTTTTGTTTGAATTTCCACTCAGCATTAGACATGAAATTAAGAAATATAATTTATCCTCTTGACACGGAAGAAAAAAAGTTCCAGCGTGCTGGGCTAACGCTATAGGAATACTACCTAGCTTTCTAGGTATTATTATATGTTTGAACACTGATGAAAAATAAATATTCACATACACTTGTCCGAATAATGCATATACTTAAAATAAAATTCCATCAGAATGTAGAGTAGCTTTTGGGGCGTACCCAACCCGGAAGTCCTGCCTCCTGCTGTATTTTCGTGTTTTATCAGTTACCCAGCTAGCTAAAGGAGGCAGAGCCTGGCTAGACGGCTACATATATCTGTGTATTGGCGAAAAATGGATGTTGGTTACGGGCTGGCTTGTGCGCAGTGGTCAAACGCGTAGCAGGACAGCCGCAGCGCCCGTCGCGGTCTTATAAAGAAGCGAGCGCAGGGAACAGAGCAGCAGCTCCGGAGCCGGAGCTCTCTGGTTTTCTGTGGACGTATCGGACCTGCGTGTGGCTACGTTGCTTTGGCCAGGCAGATACGGGAGGGACGTCAGGTTAAAATAATAATAATAAAAAACTATGGCAGATCTTCATATCATGGAACCGAGCGGTACGGCTACTATAGAACAGACGGAGCCGCGATCGGTTAGGCTCGCCTCGCCCACTCTCACGGTCCCGCCGCGGAGCGCTTTGTCCAGCCCGGGGCTGTCGACGCGGCCGATGTTCGTCTTCCCCCTGAGGAGCAGCCCGAGTTCCCCGTCGGAGCAGCTGGAGAAGCCGGGCTCCAGATGGGTCCGGCTGAATGTCGGCGGAACCTACTTCGTCACCACAAAGCAGACGCTGTGCAGAGACCCAAAATCCTTCCTGTACCGGCTTTGCCAAGACGATCCTGATCTTGTTTCAGACAAGGTAAGTTACACTGTGAACTACTCCTGAAGTGGGCGTTCACCGGGATAACATGCTTGGTATCTAGCTGTTTGATAAAGGTCCACCACACTAACCCGGATCAGTAAAAGTAATTGATTGGCAGTTTGTCTATTATACTTTATTCAATTTATACCTGTTTCAGTTCGGATTTAGTAGGATTCATGCACGGTATGACAACTAGATTTCTGTTTCGTGATAAGTATCTAAGATTTACCCTATTTGATAATGAAGCGGGAATGCTTTAATACCTGCAGAGATTTTTTTGCTTGTTATTGCAGTTAACCTTTAACCTATCGTAGGGTGACCACCTAATCCATGTCAGGAGGGACACTATGAGCTACAACAGGATTTGTAAACTACCATTTCATCCATTTCAATTAAAAGGACCTGGATTTCACTTAAGCACTGGGTTCTTGCTGTGTGCTGATTGGTCAGTCTCCTATAATCATGCATGTGTCAGTAATGTTAATGTGAAACAGCTGGATGAGTCTTTCAATCTAGGAACTAACCAAACATTTTAGCCGAGCACAGACCCCTTTCAACTTTAAAGTAAGTCGTAAAAGCTGAAGTAGCTCATAGCGTCCCTCCTGACATGGATTAGGTGGTCACCCTAACCTATCGTAACCTAAACTGTATTGATCTGATCTCAGATCCGTTGCTGTTTGCCTGTTGAATGGTCTGACTTAAAATCCCACTAAATGAGTGTTTTTCATTTTCCGCCGACCCCTACCTCCTGCCCGTGCTTGTTTTACAGGATGAAACGGGGGCCTACCTAATCGACAGGGACCCCACTTACTTTGGCCCTATTCTAAACTACTTGCGTCATGGCAAGCTCATTATAAACAAGGATCTGGCTGAAGAAGGTATGCAAGGTGCTGAAGGGCTTGTGCCTTAAGGGGAAGAGGTCTGGTCACTGGGTTAAACCTGGGTCCTATAATGCAGCTGTTTAAGTGTGTGGATCACGGGGAAAGTGGCAACTGATTTTTAGAATTTTTTGTAAATATGCAGTAAAATATGGTGCTGTGGTTAGCACTGTTACCTCACACCTCTGGGCCCTGAGTTCCAGTCTCCTCCAGGGTTCTGTGTGTGTTCCCCCTATGTCATCGTGGGGTTTCCTGCGGATACTCCGGTTTCCCTCCACAGTCCATAACCTGAGGCTAATGGGAGTTACCAAATTGCCCATAGGTGTGCATGTGTGAGTGAATGATGTGTGTGTGTGTATGCCCTGTGATGGGTTGGTGCCCCATCCTGGGTTATTCCTTGCCTTGTGCCCATAGCCTCCAGGACAGGCTCTGGACCCCCTGTGACCCTGAATAGGACAAGCGGTTACAGAAAATGGATGGATGGATGGATACAGTAAAACACCTGAAAAGTGTAGAAGTAGCCAAGTCCTGTTTACCGTGTCCAGTTTTAGGGGTCCAAGTTCTCCACCTGTGGAAAATATACGCCTACCATTTTTCTTGCTGGATTATAGACGGCTGGAGATGTGGCCTTGTGTTACCTTGAGCCCTGACCTCTTGCCATTGGTTTCCCTGCATATCACAGGTGTTCTGGAGGAGGCAGAGTTCTACAACATCGCGTCTCTGGTGCGGCTGGTCAAGGAGAGGATAAGAGACAATGAGAACCGGACATCACAAGTGAGCGCAATGAACATCCTGTGTTTATCGCTTACGGCACACACCCTATTTGAGTGCGAACAAATAGGAAACCACAGTCATGGTAGAGGGGGGGAAAACCAGATATCGCAAGTTTATATCTCTCACAGAATTGTCTTGGGAGTGTTTACTTTCAGTTTATATGCTTCTGCAGCAGATTGTAAAGTATCTAAAGTTAATCATTCCAGGGACGGGAGGATGAGGACTTCATTTGTGTATCCTTTAACGGTTTGTTTTCATGGGCGTCTTGCTTTTATGGTATACTTCACATGTGCGCAGAGTAACACTAGTCTGTGTCACATGATCCTCAGGGTCCAGTGAAGCATGTGTACCGGGTACTGCAGTGTCAGGAAGAGGAACTTACCCAGATGGTCTCTACGATGTCAGATGGCTGGAAGTTTGAGCAGGTAAATTCCCATGTTACCTAAAAGTCATCTCCTCCCTGAGAGCTCACGCCGGAGTTGACCTCCTTGATCTCCTCTTCCCATCTGACCTCAGCTTATTAGCATCGGATCCTCCTACAACTACGGCAATGAAGACCAGGCGGAGTTCCTCTGTGTGGTCTCCCGGGAGTTGAACAATTCCACCAACGGCCTTGTGATTGAGCCCACTGAGAAAGCCAAGGTGACACATCCTCTCCTCAGTCCCCAGATGCTCTTCAGATCCAGACATAGTGGGCAACATGATTTTGTATTGACCAGAGGTGGACATTTCAGGTCCAGAAAGTAAAAATCCAAACCAGGATTTTGTTTCAACCATCCAGTTGACTACTATGTGACCATGACTCTTTATGCTCAACTGGTTGGTTGAAACAAAATCCTGGTATGGATTTTTACTTTCTGGACCTGAAATGTCCACCTCTGGTATTGACCAACTATCGGTATCAGCTAATACAGCAACAATTGGCCATCGACCGATGGTTAAAAAGAAGCCGATATTCACCGCTTATAATTGCCTTTAAAATGATCCATATTGCTATGCACACCCACATCCTACACAGAAAAATGACTGCTGGTAGAATTATTTTAACGTTGTTGGCAATGCATTTTGCAAACATTACGCCACTAAAAATTTCATGAGGAGGACCTACTAATGAACATTTCAGCACAACAAATTTGATAGCTCACCTAAAGGCGAGACAGTGAAGAGTACGCAGTGTTTCTGAAAAACAAATCTGTTCCAGTGAAGGAGGCTGCAGTGCTGCCGAGTGACGCTAGTGCACGAGTGACGCTAGTGCACGAGTGACGCTAGTGCACGAGTGACGCAAGCGTTTGATAGCTAAAGAAAATTCCACGCAGTTATAAAAAAAAATAGTACTCTGGGACTGTTATTGTATGCCAGAGTTGGTGTTTTTTTTTTTTTTAACCAAAAAATAAATACCTTGGAATGTCATTATTTTTTAATTTATTTGGGAGGAGTGTCTCTCTTTAAACTTATTTAAGCAATTGGTAACAATTGGTATCAGTGTCAGGTTTCAAAATAGTCAGCTATAAGTATCAGGCAGAAATTTCCTGATCGGTGCGTCACTAGTAATCGCGTGTATGTTTATGCTGCGAGTGTCAGTTTGCTGTGGCTTGATGCAGCTAGAGGTGGTAATTCCCCATGGCGATAAAAGATAATGTCCCTTAATGTGAAATCAGGGTGTGAGGTAAGTAATCTGTCTTTCTATCTTTCGGTTAACTTCCTGTCTTTCCACGTCTTCGTGCTCTGCTACAGATCCTTCAGGAAAGAGGGTCGAGGATGTGAGAAGCGGCTGCTGTTGGAAGCTTCCTGACACCTTCATCGCCACCCCCTCCTAACTCGCCAGATATGCCAACATCTCACTGTTGTCCTCCTGGCCAATTCTTTTTTTTTTTTTTTTTTAAATAATTTTGGGACACACATCCACAGCTGCCTCTAGGGGGCGGAATCCCACCTCACTCTGGGGCACCTGCTCCTTTTTGCTGGCAGGGCTCAGTATGGATATTGAAATCCCAGTAGTTAAGTTGGGCTCAGTGACCAAATGGAAAGGAGGTAATCGGTTGTAGTTTTTATGGAAAGAAGCGTGTTGATGCTTGGCGCTGGCAGTCGCTCGATGATTTTTTGAAGAGACGGGACAGACGAAGTCCTGCCTGACCTTCCCAGCGCCATCTCTGCCCTTCTGTGCTTGGTCAAGGGGAGGCACACATCTATCACATGGGTGGGAAACGTTCCCAATTCTCACATACAAGGGCTGGAGATTGCTCATCTTGTTCTCACACCGAAGAAGATACTCAGCAACCAATTAAAGCAAAGACTGCAGCTGCCACCCGGCCTGTTCTCTTCCCTCATTGGCTGAGTCGTCCATCGATCATCCCGTTGTCTTGGAAATGGGGGCGTGGCCTATCTTGGGCATAGATGCTAATTCTGCCAGAACGAGAGACAGCAGCTGTCACCTACTTCACTAACAACCAGAGCGAATCAGACCCCTGCCCCGCTCGCCCTGAAGAAACCTGCTTTCCGCATCCTTAGTGTATGTCTCTCTTTTTGTCGTGGTTTTTATTGATGGAAAATGTGTCCAGCATTAAGGAGAAAATGCAGGTCTGTGTAGTAACTTGAACACTGAGTGATATATATGCATATACAGACCGGTGTATATATACACTTACGTTGCTCAAATTCAACTTACGCAGAAAGCAGCCTAGTTCCGTAAGTTTTATTGCGTTTATCAGTTTTGTGGAAAAATTCCTTCCCACCCATCCCAGGAATGCACTTTCCCCCCCCTTTGTATTTAAGAGCTAAATCTGTACTGTATGAAGTATCTCTTTCCCGAAACGTTGGTACAAGGAAAGAAACCGTAAGTGTGCATTTTAGATGTGAGTTTTTGTACGTTGTGGGTCTCCTAAGAATTTGTTTTATATCAATTTTATCCTGTTATTATTCACATATTTCACAGTGCGAATATCAAAGAGCGAAATGTCCTGCGTGCTAAGTTAGGGAGGAAACTGGTGACCAGTTTGAGAACATAAATATTGTCATATCCCACAAAGCGTCTCTACTTGCTCGGCTTCAGACTGACCCGTTTTGAGAAGGTCGAGTTACCGGCTGACACCTAAACTGCCTGGGAGACCCAGGATCTCGCTGCCTCCAAACCCCAGCATATTCCCGTCGGTGTTTTAAAGAAGCATGTGCTCCAGGATCTATGAACAGGTCCAAGTCCTGGAGAACCTGATGTTTGTAATTTTGTCGCATCGGTTCCTTCTCTAACTGAACCGTTGGCCTGAATTCAAATTATTATCGGCGGACGCCCTTTACGAAAAGCGTGCGAGAATGCGTTGAGATATGAGATATGTCGCCCCTACATTTCAGATATCTAAGCATATCCAGATACCATTGAGGGCCCAGACAGAGTTGTATAATTATACATGTAAGTATATGCATGTTGTAAGAAGGAATTTCAAGTTTACCCGTGAAGGGAAGCGCTTAATATCCTCCCACGTCACTTTTTGTGTGTTTTGTATTTAAACATATGTATCTATGTTTTATCTAAGGGTGCTTAGGCCTTAGGGCTCAAGATGCCAAGTGCACTCTCCGATTAACGTTATCTATGTGCCACAGCTAGCTAGTGCCCTTGAAGTACGACGTTTTACTTCGATCGCTGAACCCTTTCCTCTTTCATTCGAAACGTAGATGTGAAGCAGTTGTTGTGGCATGAATTTCAAAGAAAGTGTTTTAATATGGAAGATGTCAGGATTTAGGTGTTTTTTTTTTTTTTGGCCGAGATTAAAAATGAGAAATTGGGAAAATCCTCCAGCATCACAGGTGGTGGGGGACCTGGAGAAGTATTTTGAGGCTCCCTCTCGGAGCGCCTGGGATGTGCAGCCTCGGGGCAGGTCCTAAGCATCGTGATGTTACCCCGGCCGATCTGTCGTGATGTGCCAAGTCTGGTGTTGTGACACTCAGCTCGAGCTCCGTCTCGGAGCGTCCCGGAACGTACTCCCTGTTCGTACAGTGATTGTACCACCACCCCGTTCGCCCCATGAGAGTTTGTGGTCCTGTGTTTCAGTTCATCACTGTCATTGCACCAGGAAAGAAGGATCATGGAGTCCAACCTTGTCATTTTGACCCGTTTCAGTGATTCACCTGTTGACCTTTTGTGTTGCTGTGGTGCCTGATGTCCCGTTTCCCGCAACAGGCCACATGTTGGCAGAGCTACATTTCATTAGGCTCTGCCTTACTGACTGAGTCTAGCCCCCAGGCCCCTCGAAGACCCACAGAACCCCAACATCCATGGCATTTGTGAACCTAGTGATTTGGAGCTCAGCTCCAGGCCTCACATCTACATACTATAGGTGTGGTCAGGCTTGAGGTGTCATGGAGACATTCAACTAGGGTTGGGGGGGGGGGGGGGGGGGGTGAAGGTCAGGTCATGAGTGGC
>JAODJU010000045.1:14999086-15018628 GCA_026776725.1 Gnathonemus echidnorhynchus
ACTGCAATACCGGGTCGATGCGTGGAGCGGACGGAGCAAGCCCCACTTCCGGCTCCCTGTTCCAAAAATCCGTTTAAGGTCAGGTCATGAGTAGCTGCCTTTTCGCATCAATAGCTGATGGTTGAGGGTCATTCATCCACATGATCAGCCTTGATTTTTCTGTACCTTTAAGACGTCTGGGGGTGGAATCTCAACCATTGTATTTTATATAATCATGTACTTTTACTTTGCCTCCCATTGCAACAGCACTTAAAGTTTGACCTTGACTTCCTCGATGATCATGGAAAAATGCTATAACTGGTGTTTACACTCGCCTGTACTTGTCACTGCTTGTGGTCCCCGCACTAGTGAAGACAGGCTGTACGTATTGCATTTCTTTAAGTTATCACACCAGACTTACATTGCACGTGTGAACTATGAAAGCGTTTAGCAACTTTGTTTGCTTGATTTTTTTTTTTTTTTTTTTTAATCAGAGGGTACATGCTTTCATGTGAAGGCAACCATTTTACCCCCTTGTAAGAATTTTGTGCAAATCTGTAACAGATAAAGCATAAAACATTGATAGCTTATACCAACATCTCAGACCAAACCATTTCTGCAAACCATGCAGTAAAACCAATTATAAGACCTTACTTACACCAAATGTGGGTATTTTTGTCTGAAATTAAAATCCAAAATACACAGAAACTTGCAAATGTAAACTGTCAAGGTTTAAAGTGTTTTAGTATTTATATTTGGAATTGCGTGCATATGTAGTCTGTATTTATTTATTTATAGTCATTTTTCTTTCAGTTTTCCTGTTTTTAATATCTGAACATGTATTTAACCAAGAAAGAGCTAAGAGGTTCTGGCAAATTTCCTTAAAAGGCATACTTAATTGCATTGGTCGGTAACGAGTCTGATGGGAGTTGAAGTCCAGAGCTCACCCTCACATCGAGCACTTCATCTCCCACAATCCCCTCTGCCAAGCATTTGTATGTTGTATTCCCCTGGTCGGTACAGCCTCCAAAAGCTGATGGGGATAATGTGAAGGCCAAGGTTAGGGACACAATGCGCAAGCCCCCTCTCACGCCGCTACCCCATTGCATGTCAGACATTAATACACGCATGCTGCACTTGCACATTATATATACACACATACTTTGACACATGCTAAAACTCTTAACCCGTTTGTTAAGTCGTTCGGAATGTGATTATTTCTTCCCCGTATCGATGTCAAAAGTTAAGTTGTCGATTCCGTGTTCTTAAAATTCAGCTGTCTTGGTCTGACCATCCTTCACCTTGTATTTATTTTCAACCTACTGATGCAGTTTTTGTAACGTTTAATGTACTATTTAAACTAAAGATGTGCATTTTTAATATAAACTGTGATCCTGTGTTTAAAAAAAAAAAAAAGTGTGGCATTCTGTTATTTCAGCCGTTGTTTGCAGTCAGGGTTAAGAAGTAGGTTGGTATGTGTGGTGTCTGCCAGGTCCAGGAATCTTTTGGAGATTCATGTGTTGTCCTACTTTAACTAAACTTATATGGAAAACAATGAGTATGTAACAATGAGCAATTGACTTTGGCAGCATAGGAGATACTGAGCATTGTACCCTAGGGACTCTGCTTTCCTGTGTATAGGATGTGAGAACAATCAGGGGTAAACTGGGGTCGTCCAAAGTCACGAGTGTCTCACAGAGTGCCTGAAAGGGATGGAAACGGGTCAGTATCACAGGCAAGAAACGGGGCTGATTCCTTCCCTGCTTGAATGCCGGGAGTCGTCAATGGAGGCGAGTCGATATCTTGTTTTACCGAGGCTCCTCTGTTTTCCTGAACAGACCACGTTTCATGACCCAACAGTCAAGCCAATAGCGTCCACTTGCTTTGAAATCAGGGTGGTACTTGACAAATTCAGATGAAAGTCAGATGATCATGATGTAGGACCAGTCAATTGTGACTCGCTGCATGGCATTGACAGCCCACACACCGTCCATGGAGTGAAGATGGTCTGTTTCATGTAAACATTCTGCATTGCCTGTAAGTATTTAGTGAACGGGTCTCTGCTGGTTACTGCACGTCCTTCAATCTGATCATATTTATATTCATATTTTAATATGAATGTTTTGTAAATATATTTGATGTATAGATGGATATCTTGGTGGTTCATTGTGGGAGCACCAAGGTTGGTGGATTTAATACCACTTCTTCTCGGCCTCTGTAGAGTTTGCATGTTCTCACTATGTTGCGTTGGTCTCTCCGGGCAGTTATGGCGACTGGTGTCTCTAAATTGCCTGTAGATTGTATGTGTGTATGTGTAATCTACAGTGGACTGACATCCAGCCTTGTGCATCCTGGGACAGATTCCTGGGACCCTGACCATAATAAGACGAAGATGGATAAAATGCATAGATAAAATAGCATATGCCTTTTCCTTATTTTTTTACGTTATTATTTTGTGTTGTCTTCAAAGGTTTAAAACAAGCCTGATATAAGATGTACAAAACGCGTAATGGGATCCTCTCGATGTCGGGAAACGAACCCTTTTTTTGTCAGTAAAATATGCGGTTGTTCTTCGAACGTAATTCAATACAGAACCAGAAGTCCTAGCCAGAGAAGTTTGAACAATCAAACACGTTTACATGTTTGATGAGCAAAAACTTTTGTTCGAATTATATAATACGCCACACTGCATTATTTACGAAGCTGTTTAAGTGAACTTCGTGAACTCTTATCTGAAGTCTGGGAAAAACCTGAGCAGGAGAAATAAATGTGGACGTCAGTGGCATGAGAGAATAAATATTGCCAAATACTGATATCCAACGGGTCTCTTATCCCAACGATATTTCTTTTTACGTCGTTTAGCGATAAATCATTTAGGAAAAACACTAAGGATCCCAGCAAGGAACTGAACCGGTCGTTCCTTCACAAGACACACCGATTGCTGAACCTGATATTTTTGGGATGCTTTTAACAGGTCGTTCTCACTGAGGACATTAATCCCGAAAACACAGTCCCACGTAAATATTACATTTCCGTTTTAGAAGCAATACATTGACACCGATTATAGAATTTAGCTTTCAGGCATGTACCTTTGCCCAAACACCCCGGAATACTCTATAAATATGCCATTAGATGACATTGATTTATAGCGAAGTGATTTATACTTCTAAGCTTTCGTTAAACACGCGAGGCACGACGGTGCACGCCCACTAAAATTAATTTATCATAGTATGTGGGTGGGGTCGGTCGTATATCATCCGTGGCTCCTCCCATGTGGAAGTGCTGAATGCTGCGGTGCGTAGGAACCGACGGCGGTGTCAGTGAGGAGGGTTGCGGGATGGGACGGGACGGGACGGGACTCTCCGCTAAGCTGGAGGTAAGCATGTCAGAAACATCTGACTATATAAGCATAGTGCGGACAGAAATATACGGTGACATTTTTATAGAGGCAGAGACCTAGGAAAAGCGCGTATTGTGTATTCCAGGGTGTCAGATGCATGCATTCATGCATCCACCTTGTGGCATTGCAGCGTCTGCATGGAAAATATTAGAAACATGCTCACAGTCTGCAGATTGAGAGTAGTAGTCAATTTCATATATTCAACGATTCACAGTGTTTCGTCTTACTTTATACGAAGAGTCAGGTTGTAAGGAATAACCGAAACGGTAAGTTGCTTCAGATACGGCAACTGGACTGTCCGTTTTGGGCATTGCACTTGTTTTACAGGTGATTGGAAGTTGGTGAAGATTGGCACTTATCGTTTAATTCTATTTGCTCAAAACTCCGTTTTTTAATGGAAAACGTGTCCCATGTTTTCCGATTAATAGTCGCATAGGCCTATAATTTGTGAATACTTAGTAAGTCCAATGTACTGGTAGATATACGCTTTTCGTTCCTTGTGATACCAGCCACTGAACTAAGTCAATAACAGATTGGACTTTACTTATTTATCCACAGTTGAACTGAAGTTATCCATGAGACTTATGTGATATTGTGAACCACTAGGATGTCAGACTCACTTTGATTAGGCTTCCTCCGTAAAAGGTGAAGGTTTTACCATAATCCTCACCTAATATCGCTGTGGCTGTCCACAATAAATGTCACTCAAATCTACTGGCCATCTTGATGAAAAATATGATTAGACATTTGTTTTTAAAAGATTAAATCCTTTATTTGCCATTTGCTCAAGTAGCCTACCTCGCCCGTCTTGGTCTCCATAGTTTGGTGGGGGAGTTACAACGCATGGGCAGCCGAAATGCGGCCCCTGGAGCTGGTGGTTAAGGGCCTGGCTTAAAGACCCATGGACACGTGCCTATTCGGCCGATGCAGGTGTCACGGAACCGGTATTCCGATCCCCGGCAGTTTGGATTCATTATGTATCCCGTTGAGCTACTCACACTTAGTTTATATTTATGTATTATAACATTTCATATTTTTAAAAGTAATATAAACACAATTTAATGACCAGATCTAGTACCTAAATCTAGCAACAAAATTGCTAAGTCGGCATCGCTACCCCCCGCACGTTTTTTTTTAGAAGCCGCGAGCACGTTTGCATTGCTGGCAGTAGACAATGTTCTGTGCTTCAATACTGCGACCACAACAGTACAACCACTGTTGTAATGTTACCACAACTTCCCCCTTAAACAACCTTTATAACACGGGACCCATACTATACTTTCCTGTTCAGTACGTACTGCGATCATGATGATAAGCACTGTATACTCCTTTTCGACCTTCAGCGTAAATCCACGCACTTTAAAACGTTCACATGGAGTTGCATAGTAAAGTATTGTGCGATTTGATTAATTAATTCAGTCTTTGTTTGCGTTAATTAAATTTGACGCACTCGATGTGCTGTCTGCCGTGCAGGTGCTGCAATGTTCCCATGGAGACACGCGGAAAAACGCCCGACTGGACGACGATCGTACTCCGGAATAAAATAAAATATCAATTCGACTGGACTTGTATTTGCAGTGTAATCCATTGCAATGACCTCCAGGATGGTGTTTTAATTACTGCGTCGCGCAGCTATAAATAAACGGTGGAATTTGGAATTATTGAAATGCCAAAAGCAGATTATCTACGCGTTTTCCAACTAGATCGCACGGTTATTCTGGTCCCTTCGGGTTTTTGTGCTTGTCGGTGTGTGTACTTTTTTTTATAAGAAGTATTCTTATATAGGAAATCAGCATAAAAGCGGGTAATGCTTTCGAGGTGAACGAGGGATTACGCAACGCCAGTCGGAGTGGTTTCAGCAGCTGATGGTGCGTTTCATGAACACGGATATAAGCTGGTGACGGCAGAAGTGGAGTCACCGCTGGAGGAAAGACAGGATCGCAGCAAGTAAACAAGTGCGACTCATGACGTAGAAAGGTAATTGTGGATTTTATGTGTAATAGAACAAACCCCTTTGCAATTAAATATCGTGTAAAACTACAGAAAAACATTATTTTCGCGTGTTTCAAAACTCTGGTCATTATCTGAGGTCGTAATATAAAGTTGTGATTTGTTTGTCATGGATGAGAAATATTTTTGTACATTTGTACGTGCTTGTGCACAGTTGACTTAAATGTTTATCTTAAAACCTAATGATATGATTAATACGAGGCTATATACTTTAATCTTTCGTTATACCTGAAGTGTTTTCAATGAAAAACGTAAGTATTAATGATTTAGTTAATGACATTTGTTGTTTGTTTCCAATTATGCGTGAACATTTCTAACGGGACAGTTAGGATTTACCAAAAAACTTTCCTTGGCATGTGCCGGACAGGAGCCGCGCTGACGGCGTAACTGAGCCGCTGACGGGGGAGATGCGGCAGATCGCCGAGCACGGTGCGGACGGCATGGTCTCCATTACTGGCGTCAGCAACTCGTGTCAGGATCCAGTGACATGGAGAAAACACTCTGTGACGTCGAGCGCAGGAGGGGACGGGACCGGGGGCACCCAAGACTGTGACCCTGAAGACCGTGAAGAAGAGGACATCGGGGGGACCCTTATTATTCCCCACAGTGCCATAGTGGAGCAGGGTGGCTGCAGCAGCACCCAGCAGGTGGCGCCAGATGGCGGGTGGGGCTGGGTGGTTTTGATGGCCACCAGCGTGGTGCTGGCACTGACTGTAGCCTTCCCCTCCTGCCTTGGCATCTTCTACACAGAGCTGCAGACTGAATTTGAAGCCAGCAACACGGAGACCTCCTGGGTGCCCTCTATCATGACAGCAATGCTACATGCTGGAGGTATTACTGAGTCGGAGGATTGTGGGAAATATGACTCAGCATAAGTATTGTGTGACATAAGTGCTCTAACTCTTTGAAAACTTAGCTAAAAGTATACATCAAAAAAAGCTCCCTTCAAGACTAAATAATATATTATGTACATTATGGTTGTATCATTTAAGTCCACACCCTGTTTAAACAACAGAGTGCCAGGTGATAAGCCTACTTGATTAGCCTATTAAATTGAATGCATGTATAGTCTTTACTTTGTGGTCCAGATGAATGAGGCATAGCATTGCTCTAAAATTATACAATGTTTGCAGTGCCTTTTGATAATATGAGATAACAATTGTGGAAAGAAGTCAGGGTGACTGGGAACAGCTCCTGTTGCTTTGCTACTCTAGGAGACCAGCAATTCCCCAGGGTGATAAGAACGTTGGGAACAGGTCTCCTGGTTCACAGTCTGCTGACTGAGGGCTTGTTTTCCTCGAGTCAGTACTTGGTAGATTTTAAAAACAGGTGGGAGGCAATTGTTCACCTTAGGGGGTGGGGTGCTTAGGGATTATTCTAAATTATACTAAAGCCAAGAGTCAGTAATAATCCTGCGGAACAAATTCACAGCACAATGTTTTGTTTCACTCATTTCTCAATTTATGGGTGTGAGTCTGTGAATAACATATTTTCCTTTGTAAACTGCAGCCTGGTTCTTCCCTGTTTCTCATTAATGAAGGGCTTCTTCCTTGTTTTATGGGACTTCAGTCCTGCTTCTAGGAGCCTGATACTAACGGTCCCAGCAGTGCACTTCACACCTGCACTTAATGTTTCCCATTCCTTGTGAAGGTCACTTGAGGTCATCCTCCGATTCATGAGGTGCTGTTGGATAAGTTGACGCTCATCTCTGGCATTAGTGCATTGCCATGAGGGGTCCTAACAGTACGCGGTAAATTAAACTTAAAGGGCTGTCATGCGGATTGCGGTGTTTGCCTGTGTGATTTGTGGGTCTCTTGCAGCAGAGAAAACTGTACTCTGTAGGAGAAAGAGAGACAGTCAGATACTCTGGGTTAGGGTGAGGCACCATGTGTTTTTGTGTGAATGATGCGTGCATTTGTGTTTAACACAGATACTATGACCTCTTTGTCCCTGCAGGCCCCTTATGCAGTGTGCTGGTGGAGAGATATGGTTGCCGGGCAACCGTGATGATTGGTGGGGTCTTGAGTGGGCTGGGTATGGCGGCCAGCTCCTTCACGAGCACCCTGACGGAGCTTTACGTCACCGCCGGCGTCATCACAGGTTAGACCTCCGTTACCTAGACATCCTTACCGTTTCCATGACATCCAGGTTTTCCCCATGTGAGATTCGTGACAGACGGCAAGTTCTGACTGAGCCCTCTGGGTCTGTTATTGCCTCCTGTGGTTGTGTTTTCCGAGTAACTACCCTAGTGGCTCCCTAGGCAAGTTTCACCACCAGCCACCCCTGTGTGAGACAAAGTGAAATAGGCTGGCTAAGTCAGCGCCCCCTCAGAAGATGGTGCCCTAGGCAGCCGCCCATGTCACCAAATGGGTTGACAGAATGGAAGTACTTTGTAGGTGTACTTAAATCATTGAGTAAAATAAATCGTGTATGATGTACTGTCTCTTTAAATGTAAGGGCTTACTCGAGGTCCAGGGAACTGGTGAGTTTGGCGAGGGCCTGAACCCTTTTGCTAGAGCAGAGTGGGAAAAACCACAGTGCCACAGTGGGTAGGAGGCGCCCGTTACGTGGGTTTCCTCTGGGCAACTCCGGTTCCCTCACGCAGTCCAAAGACATGCCAGCAGGCTAATTGGCATCTCGTATGCCCATGGCATATGGCTGTGTATGTGTGCCCTCTGATGGACGGGCATCCCATCCAGGGTGTGTCCCAACATTGTGCCCTATGCTGCCTGGGATAAGCCCCCCCCCCGTGATCCTGACTGAGATGAGCAGTTATACGATGGGTGGATCTCGTGTCTCCCCAGGGTTGGGCTTCTGCTTCTCCTTCCAGCCGGCCGTCACCATGATGGGTCACTACTTCGTGCGACGCCGGGCGTTCGCCAACGCCATGTCGTCCACGGGCACCGCCGTCGGCCTGAGCGTCCTGCCCCTGCTCTCCCACTTTCTGCTCAGCCAACTGGACTGGAGGGGCAGCTTCCTGGTGCTGGGGGGGATTCTGCTGAACTGCTGCGTGTGTGGCGCCATCATGAGGCCCGTCGGGGGAGGACGCGGAGTGGCGAGCACGCAACGGCGGCAGGAGGCGACGGGAAGTGCGGCGACCACCAGGGGTCTCCTCAAGGACTTTCTGCGCAAGTACTTGGCCTTTGACCTTTTCTGTAGCAACAAGCGATACAGAGCCTATGCTCTGTGCGTCACCTGGATGATGCTGGGTTTCTTGGTACCGCTGGTGTACCTAGTGCCCTACGCCACCTCCCAAGGCTTGGGGCACGGCCAGGCCGCCCTGCTGCTCGCCATCCTGGGCTTCGTCAACATTTTTATCCGCCCTCTAGCCGGCCTGCTCTTCGCACTGCCCTGGTTCCAGGGCCGCCACGTCTTTGCGTACGTGTTCGCCGTCGCCCTGCTCGTCAACGGGCTCAGCAACTGCATCTGCTGCCTGGAGGCCAGCTTCAGCACGCTGTTGGCCTACGTGATGGTCTTCGGGGTCTCCATCAGCGTGGTGGGCTCGCTCATCTTCACCGTGCTCATGGACGTCATCGAGATGAGCCGCTTCCCCGCCGCGCTGGGTCTGCTCACCATGATGGAGAGTGCCACCATCTTGGTGGGCCCTCCGTTGGCAGGTAGAGTACCTTGATCTCCTTTGGGTTTCCTGATTACCTTTCTCCATATACAGTACATGCCACTCACTGTGTGCGTATGTGTGTGACCGTGTATGTTAATATATATATATATATATATATATATATATATATATATATAATATGCATATATAGCGTGTGTGTGTGTGTGCGTATATGCCTGTTCTCTCTGGTCCTTCTCTAGCCAGTGGTTGCTAAGCAAGTCTCGGCTTGTTCCCAAACACTCAGTTCCAAGAATTGCATGGTAAGTTGTGAGGGGGGGGAGGGTAGGCTGATGAGGGCTTCATGGAGTTGCATTCTGGGGGGGTCACTGGGAGACCTTCTTCTTTGGTTCCCAGTGCCACGGCAACCAAAAATGCTCTATGATGTCACGAGACCACCTGAGTGTTTGTCTCGGATATACTGTTAATGTTCCTGGGGCTAAATCTCCATGCTTGGCTTTATTCCAGGGTTGCTGGTGGACCGCACGGGCCAGTACACCTACGTGTTCTACGCCTGCGCTGGGTCGGTGTCCTTGTCAGCCATCTACCTCATGGTGTCCTTCTATTGGCTGGACAGAGAGGGCGACGCAGGCGTGAAGGGCCGTCCCCCGCAGCCGTCCAATCCCCTTGCTGCTCTTTCCTCCCACTGCGAGTACAGCGACGTCCCTGCAAAAGGAGGGAAAGGCCCAGCGGCCGAGATGCACGTCACCAGCGCGTGAACCGCGTCGCACTCGTGCATCTGCTGTGACTTTGACATGATAGTCATCCCAGCAAATGTTGCCTGCTCATGTTCAAGGAGTTTAACAAGGAGTCTGAGCCCTTTGACAGCCTATCAAGTCTTTTGAACCATTCCTTCTGTTTAAGGATGATCAAATGTCTTTAACGCACATGGTGGGTACATGGTTCTGCACCCTTAGCTGATTTTTAAAATGTTTTTAAGCTTAATGGGGCTTATTGGGGCTCAGTTTGAACCCCAGGCATAACAGGCTAGGCCTGTATGTAATCTGCAACTGAGAGACCATCTTAGAAATGATTTTACATGGTCAGTGCCAGAGGCGCAGAATGCCAAAGTGAGACTTTAACATACAAACTTTTAATTTATAGTGCACTAGGTCAGGAATGAAGTTATTTCCAGTAGGCACGCTTCAATGAACCTTAACTTATGAATGGGCATCTACTGTAGGCAAGTACTAATTAATAGTGTATTTTATGTTTTTTAGGGGACAATGTTAAAAATACACATTTTTCGACAATTTTTCCATTTGAATGGAAAGCCTTAAATTTCTTTCATAGGTTTCTTTTCTCACTGTCCCTCTTCAAGGGAATGAGTGAGTAGTTCTTCAGTGCACCAGAGAAAGACGGGCGTGACTATTGGCTGCATTTTAGCAGATAAACTTGAATCAGGCAGCAGTTATTTTGTGAGGGATATCGTCCTTGTGCCAGCTATGCCTTTGTAACCAGACCGAATGCATCTGTATGAGACAGATGGTTTTAAGAAAATGTTCTAGCATCGTGTTGTGGTGATGAACCAGTTTCCAATGGTTACCTCCTACCACAATGCGGACATTATCTTATACTCTAAGTGTGACAAGATTGATTTGTCACCACAAAGATCACCTGTGCAGGGGAATATTGTAAGTGATAGGTAGCACTTTACTTGATGTGGCACAAATACTATACTATTACTTATGTATTAATTAACCACAAACTAAGTCTTAGTTACATATGGATCTCATGTTAATTCATCATTAATGAATCATGCTGCATGTTTTATCCCAAGTAATTATACTTGTTTCTGTATCTGTTAATTCTGTAAACATTGTGAATTACTGAAAGAACTATTGAAGGAACAAATCATGAATAACACAAGTGAAATACTGATCTCATGTTTGTTCATCAATGAATTGACACATCTTTCATCTCAAGTAGCGACTGTATTTATTCATGATTTGTAATTCAGTAATAACTCAGTTATTACTAAGTATTTGTGCCGCGTCAAGTAAAGTGTTACCTAAGTGATATCAGGAAATGGCTATGTAGCGCTGTACCATTTAAACTTGGAGGAATCTGTACTATCTACTGGAAATGTTAGCTTAGGCCTTTACGTGAAGTGATTTTGGATTTAGTGATAGAAGTTTGGTAGAATTTAACGCACGGGAAAAACCATATGTGCCTCGTATTACATTTCCTGATCCTGCTACATGTTTGTTTGAGTGGAAAGTGTGAGTCTGCTGTACACGTGGTGTTGAATGTTAACTGTATGGTCACCATATGATCGACTGTTGTTGCAGTGTCTTCTATGTACAAAAATGCTAATGTGGGTTTATGTGTTTTGGAAGTGACATCTTCCATACACACGTGCCGATTTGTAATATGAATATTAACCAAACAATTTCCACACCTAATCTTGACATGGGTTTTCATTTTAGGTTTAATCGAGATTTTGAATAATATTTACAAAGCACACTTCTTACAAAATTTTTTTGTCTATGGGCACAAAAAATGTGGAATAAAAAACAGTTCTCATTTTACAGTTAAATGTTCTTAAAGAGCAAAAAGTTGGATCTCTGGAAATTTACTTTTGGAATCTATGCTTGGGATCAATGAAGTGTATCTAAAACTCCGATTTTCTAAATTTATGATTATTGTGCTGACCATCATTGCTGTAACTTGTTTTTGATCATGTTCTGTGTTTTCCGTGGTTGAAGAATTTTGTATTGTGATTTGCAGCGATTAGCCTTCACATTGATTCAGTGTTTCTACAAAATGTCACTCTTCTGCCACAAGGACAATTGTTCCTTATTATAGCTGTGCTTGCTATGATAAGATGTAGACATTTTGTATCCTTATCCCTAGTAAAGTTGATTAGCTCTAGTAGTTTTTTTTTCCCCCATCGACTAGTTAGGAACACACACACGTACATATCTATACACATACATATATGCATATGGATATTACTGATGGCCGAAACGATGCTTCTGGAACCATTTGTTGTGTTTTCTTACCCCACTAGATGGTGCTCTCAGGACAAATGGTTCATGAAGCAGTCTTTTGGCCAACACCAATGTCTATAAATCATCAAATTTGAAGTCTCCCAGATGTCAGCATGTGATTATACCAGGGCGTGGCGAGAAAGACTTGAAAGGCATAATGTAATTCACTCATCACTCATGAACAAACAGAACGGTGAGTCACTCATCAAAAGAATGTAATGAAATGAGCGAATCAGAGCAGCGACTGAAGTCATTTTGTTGACCTAAATGCTTCGATCAAAATGAATGTGTGTTTCACTGGGCTGGACTGGGATCAATAATTGGCCCTGTCCTTTGGGGTCTTGGGTCCACATACCCAAAATTGCCTGGTATGCCAGATGGCCAGTACCACCCAGTTTCATGTTGAAAACATGGTACACGTACGTTACTCATAACTGCTAGACACATAGCCACTAATGAATAAGGGTTTCATATCATGTTTATTAAAATAGTTACCATTTCTTTGTTATAAAATTCTAACTGAGTACAATAATTTGGATTAACCACCTAATTACCTCATTATGCAATATCAATCGGTAAATGTTTCAGTAATGGAAAATTTTGGGGCACGAACAGCCAGTAATGATTAAGGGTTGTTGTTACACAACATAAGTGCATCTCTTTCATGAAATATTGTCATTCCTGTATCAGACATTTCATATAAAATCCCACCCTCTCAGTTTCACGAACAGAGTCTAAGGACGTACAAGATGGAGCGTGCACCCACCAACTCCCTGACCGCCAGAAATACCTAATAACCAGTTAAACACGTATTCAGACTAAGAATGGAAGATCCAGACGTACTATTTTTCCTGTATTTCGGCTTCTTTGTGGTGTATTTTTACAAGGCCGGACTTCTCGTAAATCAGCAAAATGTCTTCGATGACACTCTCTTCAACTCCACGTTGACATAACAAGCAGTATGAAAGCTGAGGGATTATGAAAAGATTACAGCTAAACTGAGAACTACTCTTGAGTATCGTGCCTGGTGTAACCATAGATCTGCAAACCGTTTTATTCTAGTTTCATGTAATTTCTGAGTTTGCATGTTTGCTAAATGATGAAATGATGTATTAACACACACACACACACACACACACGCACGCACATGTAGGGTAAACATATCCTTATGGGGACCGCTCATTCATTTCAATGGGAAAAATGCTAATGCTAAGGAAACCGGTCCCCATAAAGGAAAAAAACGGATATTTATCATGTTATGGGGACATTGTGTCCCCATAAGGATAGGTAAACCCACTCGCACACGCACACACACACACATATATACATACGTATACTGTATATGGAAAATCTGCATGAACCAAAAATTACATCTTTGAAAGCCATTAGACTTCATTGCATTGATTTAGAACCGGAGTACAGTTAAGTGGGTTCCATATTACACATATCATGCACTCTGACAATGGTGAAACCTGTAGGTAATTTAGGAAATTAAGTTATATGCCTCATATTCACTATTTTCTTAGCAGGCGGCACATAGGCCATCATAATGGTCTAAAGACAAAACTTCGCGACTCATTTTCTTGTGGCCGAGGGTCATCACTATACCTACACAAATCAATCAGACCTACACAAATTCACAAATTACCTACAGGTTTCCCAAGTGCCAAAGTGCACGAAACGTGTAACTTTATTCAGGTCCTTTGACCACAAGCTGAACAGCGCCTGAGCAGTGCACAGGTACAATGAGAATTAGTTCGCAGGCACATGATTTAACTTCAGAAACTGTGTACGGGTTCCACATGTGCCAAAGTGCATGGTATACACAGGTCTCATCATGTTCTTTGACCGCAAGCTGAATTTTAGTTGCTGTTTTCCGCGTCTTTAGAGCATGAGGATGGTATATATGCCACCTTTATTAGAAATAACGGCTATGGGGTATATAAGTTAATTTCACAAAGTTTCACAAGTGCCAATGTGTACGATACGTGGAGGTTTTTCATGTCCATTGACCACAAACTAAAATGCAGGTTCTGGGTAAACTGGCTTTGCAGCATTTGGATGCCCTTTTGTTCCACCTACATACAAAATAATGGATGTTTACTTATATTATTATTTACAGTTTCACCAGTGTTAGTGGGCCCCGTATATGGTTCTCAGTATAAGTATATCACACACTGGGAAGGAGCTTCAAAATGTTCTATGTGGGACTTTTATTTTGAAACGTTGCGGACCATCAAAAGCCCAAGGCGCGTGTGAATGCGCAACAGGAACTGGATTGTTTCGCAATATTACAATTTATTGGATATAGTAATTGAATAACCAAGCCGTGGACATAATTTCACAAATATATCCGAAGTTGTGAATGTGGAGTTTTCTTGTTTTTGTACTGTGTTAACAGAATAAATACAGAGAAGATGTGTTCATTTCCCAGTGCTGACTTTACTCCAGTCAATTAGGTTAAAGACGTATCTGAAGTCCAGTGTCCTGTACAAGTTGTTTCTTGACTTACAAATAGATGCTAAATCTATATCGTGTTTACAAATTAAGTCTAAAAATGTAACTTTACCCACAAAGCATTCTGGTGTTTTGGCTTTCCTCGCATTCAATTACTATTTTAAGCGTCAAAAACAAACTCACTGCTGCGGCTTTATAAGGTGCTACAACCTTCCTGCCCATTCATCGGTAATCCCTTAACCTCAAACTGGTTAAAAATTAGATCTCTGTTGGAAACATATTACAGAAATTAACGAGTTACATCTGATATTTCACTAAGCTTTTCATACTGCACCTTGGCCGAGAAACATCACGTGGAGAACATCAAACCCTGGACTCCCTTAAAAATGCCTCCCAGGATCGATGCAATATTCACACATTTGTATAAGGTATTCGTAGCTTCTTCTGTTGAGCATCTCAGTTCTCAGGTTATATTGTATACATACAGCGGCGTAGCTAGAAATTCTACCGCTTTGCCCGCTAAGTTTACAATTTAATGTATTTAAGAGGCCCTGCAAAGTGGTGAGCGCACCGGCTCTATCTACCGCGCCCCTGTACACATATAAAAGCGGTCCCGCGTGACGCCGAACATCTGGAATGCCCTGGCCATCCAATCAGACGCCAGAACGAAGAGTTCTGTCTCGTGGCGGTCAGAGGTGAAAACAAACATCAGAGAGCCGCCTGTTTATGAGGAACATCCGCAAAAAAGTCGGAGATCTGTGCGGAAACTCTTGGAGAAACTAACAACTTCCTATAAAAATAGATACATGGCATGCTAGATTTCTGCACGGCTTCTGTGACCGCGGTGGATACGAGCGCGTTTTTTAAAAAATTATTATTATTATTTGCAGAATTCCGCAATTTGCTTACTTTCGCTTTGCACTTGCTATCAATTTAAAGCAAGTTAACTAAACATTGACGATGTCAGCTAGGATTGTGTTTGCACCCTTTAAGTCCAGGATTAATTTTTCTAAGCGTGCTGAAAGTTTGTGGGCGCTTTGGAAGTCTGGAGGTCTGTCATATCAAGTGTGTCGGTAAGTAAGCGTTGATTAAAACTTTGCTTTGTCGACTTTGCTAACTCTATTTTTATATTAATGATAAGGATTTCGTATAGGGCTTTACTTTATTTGCTTTCTTAAGGATTAATCGTAGTGTAAGCACGACTATCACAAGTCAACCGAACCATGTAATTTGCGACTTCAGTATGGACGTTTATGAATAATCTTATTTGTTTACGTTAGGCTGCTGTTTGCATTTACATTTCTGTGGTCTATTCACCGACTTCACATCAGGAAATTACTGGCAAATTCAGACATATCTGCAGTAAAGATAAGGGAAGCTTAGCTAAGTACGCGAAGTTCGCGACTGCTGAAAATGGAGTGGTGGGGTGGGGTGGGGTCTGGGTGGCCAGGACCGCTGCATAACAATGGAAGAAAAAACACACACGCGTTGTAATGGCTTCTAACTTTTCATATAGTAAATCTTAGTCTTGAATGTCGTTGAGTTGGAAATACATAAGTAGAATTATACACCTAGAGACTTCAGGCATTTATGCAGGGTACCCGACGAGGGGGTGGGGAGGTGGGGCGTTTTGGCCACAAAACATTCACTACCATCTGTGGGGCAGGCGGCCCAGAAGTGAGTTTTTCTTTATGAATTTTACACTTAGTGACTGTATGTGACCCTTCACATATCACATGCTGGGAGACTGAGTTAAACCTTTCTGCTCCTATCCCCCTCTCAGGACCCTATATGTGGACACCCCCCCCTGCATACCCACGGTCACCACCAGCTACGTGCATGGCACCTCCACCATCCCCCTCCTCTCCTGCACCGTGCCCCAGGCCCTGCAGGCCACAGTGGACCGCTGGCCGGATCGCGAAGCCATGGTGTTCATGAAGGATGGCATCCGGAAGACCTTCGCACAGTTCCAGCAGGACGTGAGTTTCCGCATCTGTCTGTGTCAGAACTCCATGACCAACTAGTCTACAAGAGTTATATGCATTTTAGTTAGGTTACATTGTAGCTATTTTTACCCCCAAACTGTCCCAAAGACTACTGTGGAACCAGAAATGTGGCTTTTATAGAAGCCTTTTAGAATGAGTACCAGTAGCTGGTTGCGGTCCAAAAACAATATTTCCCTTCTGCATTTCACAGTGGTTGTATCATGTTCAAAAGAATATCTTCCATTAAGATTTTGGGGTTGCCTTGTTGAGCTGGGCATGGGGGCATGGGAAACGTCATTGTCTTGACCTCCTCCAGTGAACAATGACCCGCTACATATTAGGTCACAGATATTTACATGCAGTGTGCACCTGATCTGGTTTTACTGACATCTCAGTGCATTTCTTGACAAGCAGGTGGTGAATAATGACCACACACAATATATACTGGATTTGCTGGAACAATCACGTTAGACTGGTAATGTGGTGTGCAGTACCTTCCTGAGGCGTGTTGTCATTTCAGAAGAGTTTGTAGTAGCACAACATAGGTACACAAGGTAAAATTAGAAAATCAACCCCTACCATGTTGATGTACAGTTAGAATTTAAGTTGATCTCTGTCTTGTTGAATTGTGATTGGTGTGTCGTTCTTACCTAGCAAATATTTACTGATTTTGATTATTTCTTGGTTGTCTGATATTGCTAAATCCAGTACATTCCAGGGGGGTGGTGTATCCCAAGTCCAGGGGAGGATAACTAGGTTTAGCCTTAAACGATAAGTAACTTTAAAGGAGTGGTTAGGAGAAACTGCATACATTTAGAGCTTACAGCTGGCCAAGTAGATTCCGTCATTAGGTCAATGGGCAGCTCCTTATATTAGGGTTTGGGTTGGCTTTAGGGTTGGGGTTAGAACTTAATACTTTGCTGAACATTAGGACTTGAATCAGCTACCTTACACTCCATAACTATCATGCTACTGCTGCCTCATTGGTAGGTGGACCAGGCAGCCGCTGGCCTACTGGCTCTGGGGCTGAAGAAGGGTGACAAGCTCGGCATGTGGGGGCCGAACATTTACGAGTGGATCCTGTTTCAGTTTGCCACAGCGAAGGCTGGAATCATGCTGGTGAGTTCCCACACTCCTCCAGCACCTGTGCACCTGTAGGTCAAAACACTTTGAATGGAAATTCCACTGTAATAACAATCTTGGCTGTAATTTAAGTTATTCTGAAAGGCCTGTCAGAACAGCTTCTTCTCTGGTCCTGATATCGTATCTGTAGGAACACTGCCACAGAATGCAGTTGGACATTTATAATCCTCAATAATCAGGTGTCAATAAACAAATGGTCCTGAATACAAGAGTCACGCACTCAAACTAGTGCATTTCCACATTCCTGTAATCTCTCTGCAGGTTTCAGTGAACCCAGCCTATCAACTGCAGGAGGTGGAGTTTGCGCTGAGGAAGGTGAGTGGGGAGACACAGGGTGGGACTGTGGAGATCTTTGGACTCTATGAGTTTATGAGAGTCTGGGCTTATAGCAGAAGCCCAGCTGAGCACTTAAAAGGCATCATTTCCAAAGAAGCACCATGAAAATCTCACTAGCTGATGTCACCCATGGTCCCGTGGTTGCAGGTACAGTGCAACGCAGTGGTGTGCCCGACCCAGTTTAAGACCCAGAAGTACTACGAGATGCTAAAGAAGATCTGCCCGGAGATGGAGACGGCCAGGCAAGGAATCTTCAAGAGTACCAGGTACAGCACACGGGATGCTGACTCCTCACTCTTCTCACCCTCGTGTCCGAACACGCGTGAAACTATAACACACCTGAAAGGAGAAACAAAATCTGAGATGCTGATGCAAACATCCGTCAATCTTCTGTACTGCTTATTCAGCAGATTGTTGTAGTGGATGATGCAAACACAGCAAAACAAGAAGACAACATGCAAAAGGAAGAGCCAACATTGGCCAGCTGTGACATGCTAACTCCAATAGTAATAACACTGCATTTATGGATAGTACTGACCGTAATCAGGCACATTTACATTTGTTTATTTAGCAGATGCTTTTGTCCAGCGAATGAGGATTGCAGAGCAGCGTCAGACAGTGTCCCTGGAGCAATTGGGTTTAACGCTCTTGCTCAAAGATCCAGTGGTAACATTGTGGGATTTGAACCAACACCCTTCTGGTCCTAACTCACAGAGCCACATACCTCCACAGAGACACTGGCAAGCCTGGGTTAGACAGACCATGTGTGAATCAACCCCACCCCGTAATTCATTGTCCCAGGCTGCCGGACATGCGCATGGTGGTCCTGACTGACAGCCGCCAGCCGGGGGCGCTCCACGTGGACGACGTCTTTCAGGCAGGGGGCAGTGAGGAGCTGAAGGAGCTGGAGGCCCTGCAGAAGAAGCTGTCCTGCGATGATCCCATCAACATCCAGTTCACATCGGTACCCCTGTTGCCATAGGAAAAGGGAATCTGTAGGGGCAGGGGGTCCTGGGGGGGTTCATAGAGATAAGATAAACTTTATTGATCCCAGGGGGAATTTTGTGTGCATACAGCAGCTAGGTCTGTAAAGTAGTTTTGTGAGTAGATAACTGAGTAATCCTAACCTAAGGCATTACAGTTGAAAATTATACCTCTTTATTCTGATTTATTCTTTTCCATAGTCCTGCAAATGTGTAATATGATTAAGGGTGACGCCCTTATCCTCTTATATGTGCATATTTTCTTGCAATTCTGATTTACATTCACAGACACATTCTGCATGAGTATTATACTTTAATGCCTCATCATGCATAGGTTGTCGATTAGTCATGCCTGTGTGTCTCTGTTCACAGGGAACAACCGGGAATCCCAAAGGTGCCACTTTGTCGCATCACAACATCGTCAACAACTCCTACTTCATTGGCCGACGCGTGGGGTTTGACTGGCGGGTAGATTATTTACGTTTACGTCCCCATGAAGCCCAGTCAAGTTGCACGGAAGCCTCTGGGCCTCCCTTGACCTTTTGACCCCTTGACCCCGTGTCGCCCAGCCTCAGGTCAGAGTGTGTGTGCCGGTGCCCCTGTACCACACCTTCGGTGCTGTCGGCGGGGGCATGTGCAT
>JAODJU010000045.1:15032793-15050469 GCA_026776725.1 Gnathonemus echidnorhynchus
GGGGGGGGGGGGGCATAAAGCCAAGGGGCATGACCTCTGACCAGAGACGGGAAACGAGGCCCCTCAGGGACGCCATTCATGCACCACACATCCAGCTACCAGGACAACTCTGGGCCAGTGTTAGGGGACATGAACCTGACGCCGTAATCCAAAGTTTCTCATTCGCAGAGTGCCGTCCTCTTACTGGCCTGAGGTCAGCCAATCAGAGCTACACTCACCTTCAGTTAACGGCTTAGCAAGGGCTTAACCCAATATAGCCAATTGAGTATAATTTTGGCCGTCAGGGGAGGGTTTGTTGACCATATAAATGCTATATCAAAAATAATAATACAACATTTACATTTGCTTATTTAGCAATTATTTTAGTCTGAAGTACATTTGTCCCAAGCGTCGTGCATAACAAAATACAGCTGACCCTTCTATAAGGTGGGGGGTTAGGGGTGCAGCCCCCCCCACCAACCTGGAAAAACCGCAAACCAGCATGTGAGAGGAGCGGAGCAAAAAATACGAGAGACGCAAGATCGCTGTGAGACGTCATTGAGAGGCACTGTACATAGATTCTTACGCATTTATGAGTTACTAAACTTTCTGTGTGACATCCGCAGCTTCGCAAAACTCCCAGAAAGTCCAGAAAAACATTTCATTTCTCATGCTGAACCTAGGATACATCTAACCTGTAATGGGAAAAGTCACAGCGCAACTGTGTAGGCAGCCAAAATTCTAATAAATGGTTTTATCTTACAATTTCTTTTTAAATATCTTCAGAGTGTAAAGGCAGAAGCTTATATTTCAGTCGCGACAAGCATCCGTCCCCTGGACCTGCACACTGGATGGTGCCCATGGACACCCTAATCCACAAGGTTCCCAGGACGCCCTGCTCCTACCTTCAGGGTCTCCACCTCGCCCTTCAGCCTCTGGTTCTCCGTCTGCAGGTCCCGGATGCGGTTCTCTGCCTGCCCCAGCTGGGCCTCCAGCTCGGCCTCCAGCTCCCGGCTGCCTTCCTGGAATTCCAGAAGCTCCTCCTGGGCATCCTGATAACTGGGGAGCGGAGTGTAGATTCCACAGATTCAAAGCTCAACGGCTTTCTGAAGCGGCGGCAACGATGGATATCTCTGAACTCCACAATGTTTATTTTGAGACTCGAGACACGTTTCTTGGCTCATTAGCAACATGCATGTTCTTTGTAATAAACCACAAGTTGTAATTTTACCAGGTCCCTAGTCCACAAAGCAGAATTTCCCAGTTAGCAGGATAACTTAAGCCTAGCTTGAAAACTCCAATAGGAGGAAAGGTAAGTGACATTTGGCTTAAGTTATCTGTCTAATGAAAAAAATCCTGCTTTTTGAAATACCACCCAACTCTTTAAATGGTGCCATTTATAAACATTACACAATGCAGTCCAATGGAAATTATGCTAAAACAAACAACATGGTTCAAAATGAGGCCTTACAACACAATAGGGCTACAGACTCAGCGCCAACTCTGCAGCATTGAGCACGAGGCAAAGCTCAGACTGCAGTTATACAAACAATCCTGTTTACTGTAAACACAAACAACCTTGGTCTCTGTTCGTCCACAGAAATTTCCTGACTATATAAACACGAGGACGGGGCTCTGGGTGTCACTGGAAAAGGGGCTGTGAACCGAACCAGCCGTGTTTACACGCCCGTGTCAGAAGAGCCTGAAATCCCACAATGCTGCAGCTATGCGACAGGAACCTGCGACGCAACAGCACTGCCTTCCCCAACCGCTAACACATAAGATCTGCTTTTCGCTTGTGTTATCAACTGATTACCAGTTTTACGACACTGAGGTGGATTTCGGTTAACAAGACAGAAAATCTACTTCCCCAACCCCTAAGATCTTCAGTTACTACCACTATTGGCCACACTTTTAAAAGCCAAACTGCAACCTCTGCCTGTTCTTCTGTCCAGTCGTCGATTTCATCATCTTTACAGAAGAGTTTCAGCATCATCCTGAGTGCTATTAAAGACTACGGCCATGCAGCCCGGGGCTTGAACATAAGTCTCTGGGTGAATCTGTCACTCACTGTGCCTATTCTGGTTTGGACGGATACAGGCCAACAGCAAACTCGCACAAATCCATGCCTGCTGGTCTGACCTGGGCTGAACGTGGGGGTTACGTAACTGCTAGGGAGCATTTAAGCCCGTTTGCCGTTCGGCAGGCAGATGCGGAAGGGCGCTAATTCTCGTTAGCATGTGCAAACCGGGCCATAATGAAAACGGAGAAGCCAACTAAATTCACAAAAGTAATAATAAGAATCATAAAAATAGCCCCCCAGATGCAGGGAAATCTCATTTGGGATTTAAACAGAAATGATTAAGAGGATTGCCTGCAACTCAGAGGAAAACTAAAATATCTACTATCTCTGGGCATAACGAAGGGAGCTGCTGCCCTAATTTCGTCACCGAAAGCCCCAACAGACCGCGCCACCAAAACATGCCGTTCCCCGGACAAAGCGAGACTCCGGTGACCCCAGCCCCAGGTCCCGTACCTTTTCTTGTACTTCAGCGAGAGCGACTTCCAGTAATCGATTTCCTCATCTTTTGAGGAGAATTTTGGTTTCGTCTCTGTTTCCATGGCAGATGAATCTGCGAGGAGAAGAAGAGAGGAGATGAGAAGGGGAGATTGAGGAGGGATGGAGCACTGGGGTCCTGCTGGGGTTTCAAGCACATGCATGTGCACCTCCCCCCCATGCCCACCCCCACCCCCACCCCCACGCCACACACAAACACATGCATAGTTATTTCAGGCTGAGAGGTTACAACAAGCCCAGGGAACCACTGTTTCCTGCTGCACAGCCCTGCTGAGACAGCCTTCTGCTTTCTCTTATCAACTCTCCTGCCGACCAATAAACAACACACACATATAGACAAATATATGGAGAGAGGCACATTCACAAAAATACACCAAACACACGCACACACATATAAAAGCACACAATCTGTCACATCATCCCTGAAATCTGCCAAATTCCAGAACCGGGTCCTTGGCTCTGATCACCGTCCACCGTCTGTAAATGTTCTGGCACGGCCCGGAACAGAGCACCCACATGGGGTCTCAACGACAGACGCGCCAGGCCCCCTGCACCTTCGGCCAAAATGGTCATGTGACTCACCCTGCAGTGCTTTTGACCAATGAAAGCAGGCGGACCATACACCATTAACCAATCACACCTCACCTATGATCTCAGATGATGTTTAGTTATGCATACAGGCAACATGCGCTTGACTGAAAGCCAAGACTTATCAGAGTATTAGAAAGAAAAATAAACAAATACTTTTTTGAAGTAGACGCATTATCCAGCTGGGCCTCCTATCCCAATCACCTCCACCCCATCACTGAAGCCTGGAGCCCTGCTTCTCCAGCACACCGTCTCCAGTTAAGGTACTCCAAGAAACGTGCTGATTGGTTAGGTGAAGGACATGAATGCCTTTGCTGCCTGTCAGTCATTCCTGTTGCGATGTCCCAATGGCCGATAATATTCAGTGTGGGTGGAGCTTGGGAGATGGGGCTGAATTTGCATTGGCAGGGACACTCCGACCCAGAAAGAGGAGCAAGAGGACAATCAAGTGGATATTGGTACAGTGGGTTATTTATGAACCACTGAGGTTACCCGGTTACATATGACCTGGAATAATGCCTGTGCTCTGATGACTTCAGTTAACAATAAAATTAAAGCCACCCTCCTTCCTCTTAATGTAAGCAGTGTGGGCAACTCTTGTCTTCTAATATCTGAGAAACACTTCTTTAAACTCTACACAGTCCCACTGGATAGAATGGAATGTTTAGCAGATGACAGAGCCATGATTGGCAAAGAAGCAGTCTCATACTGTAAAATTGTCTTTTCAACTGGTTGCTTTTCAACACCTTGGAAAAAGGTGGAAGGAGAGTGCAAGTAAATGGAAAATCCAGGAGGGGCGACCCCACTGTCTTCTGGGAACAGCACTCTGTTGTTTGGAGCTGGTCACATGAGTGGGAGGGGGACAGATTTGACCCCGTTGAACAGCACAGGAAAGACAGTTTTGGGGTGCATACACTTGAAATGGGGCGACCACATTATCATGGCTATCAGGGCCAATGGCTAAAAATATGTCTGTGACAACATAAATAATTAATTGCTAAGCACACAGCCTACAGCATATTGCAATATATGGGGGCCATCCCTCCTTGGGGGAAAAGACAGAGACATCCAGCTGAGTTAATGACTGGCTGAGGAGAAACAAAGATCCTCCCCCCTTCCCAGAAACCCTGGGAGTAGGGCGCGTACTTGAACCCGTGACCACGTGAAGGGGCAGCCGCCCTTGCCAAGGAAACCCAGCAGACATCTTGGCCACTCCCATCCATGGTGGAGGATGACACGGGACGCAGATGGCAGGTGGACGCGGCGGCGTGAGGGAAGAAAAATCGAGGGGGGCGCGGCTTTCCGGAAACGGCCGCGGGGGCGCACTGATTTTACTGCCACGCTGCGGGGAAACTCTACAGACTCCGAGATGCTGGCGGACCTGGTGCAGCACCTGCCCAGTCTACAGCTCATTCCACCTCGTCCATCCGCTCCAGGAGCACTGCCAGGATAAGATCCGCCAGCCCAAGGGCCATCTGGATGGCGAAGCCGCGGCCAGCCCCAGCGAACCTTTACTCATGCGCTCCTAACTGGGGAGGGTTATTCCGATATTTTTCACAGACAGCTTAATGAATCATATTAGGGAGTCTTCCTAGATGAGATTCTCTCCAGGAAAAGAAATGGGGGAGGTGTAATCATATCCATCTCACACAGAGCTATAATTTCGGCGATGGCAGGTCAGCTTACGAATTAAAGGAACCGGGCTTATTGTAGTGATTACAGTACTAAAGAGACGGATCCCCAACAACACATAAAAACGGGAACTGCTGGTATAGACGTAACAAATACAGCCATTCAGGTCTTGTAGCAAAGTTATGAATTCCGGGATAGTGAAATAAATGCAAGGGGTGAATGGAGCGTGAGTGGGTGTCGCTCGCTGTTTGCTCAGTCAGTCAGCGCTGGCACGCTGGGTTTCCCCCCAGCCCAGAGCAGGGCTCCGTCATGCCCACAGGGACAGGGGATGATTGTCATGCAAATACGCGACCCGATCCGATCGACGGCGATGACAGCAGCTCAACGGACTGGAAAGGGGATGACATGCGTGTAATGGCGAACACACACACACACACAGATAAATCATTCTTTGGGCATGCCTGCCCAAACCGTAAGGCTCGTTTAAAGCACCCGGTCTGACATCATCGCGCATTAACATTAACGCCCGTCGCATGGTTAGTATTCAGTGACTTATTAGCTTTTTCACATTGGCGTTTTTGACATTAAAAAACGAATATATTCGTATTTACTAAAAAGCAACACGTTAGCCAAATGCACCTAGCTAGCCTTTTGGCAATGCCCCTAAACTGATTTCGGTCATCGTACCAAAAAAAAAATAAAAACGTTTGCGTAAACTGTCTCGCTAAAACATTTTTATAAGTATGAATCCGGGCACTACAGCATCCTTTGGTGTGTGTCGTTTATAGATCCCCATACCGCCACCGGGCGGACATCCATCCAGCCGCGCTGTGCCGCACCGCGGTACACAGGCAAACCCAGCCCGGGTGCGGGAAGCCATCCGTCTGACTTCGCCGAAACCATCGGTTATACTGGCGATCAGCTGGCCTCTCACGCCTAACGCCGAGGAGACGACACGTCAGCCCGAGTCGGCAGGGCTGTCATCGTGTAGCTGAATCCCCCCCCCTCCTCCTTCTTCCCCGGTCACCCAGAAGGCCAGTTTCCCTTTAAATACAGCTCGTTTTTTATTTACCAACTCACACATCGGGTGAAATACGCCGTCCGTACCTGAGCATGTCCGACCCGATCGCGTCTCCGTGTCGGTTTTCAGCACACGCCCGGCTCTTTCATGCAGAGGCTCGCCGTCACCGGTCCGTGAGACGCCTGCGCGATCCCGTGCAAAGCGCGCTCCGCGGCAGGCCAGGCGACGGGCACGCACGCAGCCGCACGCAATTGCGTCATCGCCACGGTGCATGTCCAGGATCCCTGCTTGGCCGTTGAGTGTATCAAATAATCCCTTGTACTGTATTTCCTCATTTAATCAATGGTCTCTTTTCTCACATATAAACAGTATTTGTAAAGAAAAACTCCGATCACTCTTTATTTTCGGCTATTATTATATTTCCGTTCCATCTCACTAATGTTTGTGTATTCCATGCTCGTGAATGCTTGGATTTCATGCGCTGCTTGTCTTGGGGTTTGTCCCCTTATATAATGAACGATTTCTATTATGTCGATTAATTTATTCGCTCACATTGTCCATATCAGAAATATTCATCTTTAAATAAACACGTATTTCCTGGATTTCCTCAGTATCTGTTTAAATCATCCCCAGGTTTTGGTCACCAACACCATGCTTTATATTTATATTGAGTTGAACAATTAAAAATAGCCTAATGTTTATTGTGGGTTAGGTTTCAAATCTCCAGCTAGGGTAGGGTGTTCAAATCTCACCCACGTAATGTGTGTGTGTTTGTCTGTCTGTCTGTCTGTCTGTGTGGAGTTTGCAGATTCTCCACGTGTTTAGGATTTCCATTAAAGACACGCAGACGAACTGGTGACTTAACTGTCCAAAGTGCGGGCATGTGTGCCCCGTGATACCGGTAGAGTAATGTGTGATTCTCATGGCCCGTATAGTTACCTGGGGCCCCTTATCCCGTACAGGGCTTGCTGAAGCATATTTGTCGTATCCAGAGCCGGCCCCGATCCAATTTGGTGCCCTAGGCAAGATCTAACTGGCGCCCCTTCCATCGATACCAGTTCCACCGCCAAACATTATATTCACACACTGACTCGTACAGAAACGGCATAGCTTTATATCTTTGAGGGTTTTTTTTTTTTTGTTGTTTGTTTTTAGAAACAATCAGAAACAATCCTCCACAAACAGAATTAGAGAAGCAATTGACAAATTATAAATACAACATAAATACGGTATTTTACAAAATACGATAATAAAGAAAATAGCCGACATCAAAAGATTTATTGGGTCTACAAATTAGATTGGATTAGCCTGAATGCTTTAAATATTGCTGTAAATGGTTTAAGTAGCCTATTGGGAACAACACTGGTGTTCATGGTAGCTAAGTGAGTTCAGTATCATCAGAGACATTCCTCGATTAATTTATTAATGTTATTCTCCAAACCTTCCCTTGTGAATTTAAGGAGGGAGTAATTTACGTTAACTAGCTAAGCCTATTTATTAGATTAGCGAACGCTATCAAAAATAAGTTAGTAACACTCTGCTATGGTAACTAGCACTATGCTATAGAGAATCTATTCGTTTATCACTCTACCTCTGTCTTTCTCCCCCTGTTTCTCCCTTTTTCTGCCCTGGGCGCCTGCATATGTGGCATCGGTCTTTCTGCAACATAACTATAATTTTTAATTTAGTGGCTACTGATGTTCGTCGTCTGTTTTTTATGACATTTCACGGTCAGTGAATCACCCCGGGGAAAGGGGAAACTTAATGGACTGTGTAGTCAGGCCTATGTTATTCTGTGTTTTTGCAAGATTGTGAAATAAAAGTTTTATGGTTTTAAAATAATATGTGTAAAAAATAGCCCACTTAAAAAAATCCCCGTCATCTCGGACGCCCCTGTGGGTCGTTAACTGGCGCCCCTAGTATCCCTAGCAATCGTACCACCCTGTACTGTACCACTTTCGTCCACTAGATGGTAAACAATGACCAAACACCGACACATTTGATGGCTATAATAATGTGCAATCTCAGTCTAAAAGCAGGAACACAACAAAGTCGTATAGGAACTATATAGCAAATAATGAATTGATCAATAATAAACGACTAATAAACGGCCTTTGACTAAAATGCTATTCGCTTAATAGCCTAAGAGCGCAATTTTCCAAATAAAAATTAAAATAGGCTGTTTACAAATGTTTTGTTATAATAGGCCCTAATATACAAATAATTAATCGCCCGATATTAGATTAAATGCTAGATTAATGGTAAACTGGGCACTTCTGATCACCACATACGCCTATCGAAGCAAAATCTGAAACTTTGCAAGACGCTCGTCCCTCTCCACCTACCAGAGATGTATACTTCCTTTTCAAATAACAAATCCAGTTTGGCAAGTTTTTTTTCCCAACGACAACCAAGAGTCCAGGTAGGAAAAGCGCAGCCCTAAGCGGCGGGTTTTTGTTCTCCTTTATAAAACGGCGTTCAAAGGGGATTCGGCCAGGGAAGAACCTCGTGGAGGCGCGCAGTAGTGCGGTACGGCATGGGAGCAGAACCCTGGTCCAGATATCAAAGTCTAAGCGTGAAAGGAAAGTTTTACTTGTACTGAGATGCTTCGTTGCAAGAACGGCTGTTATTAAAATACAGGGTTCATCATCGGAAAATGGGACTACCTCAGGGCCAAGCCGACGAACAGGACTTGCTGGATATCGAGTGTCCCGTGTGCTACGAGCTCTTCACGGGCGCGGAGAGGACTCTCAGCTGCGGGCACGTTTTCTGCCACGACTGCTTGGTCAAGACCCTGGTCGTCGGGAACGGCGGCGGCAGTCAGATCACTAGACAGAACATCATTTGTCCCGTCTGCAGACACATGACTTTCGTTATTAAAGGACAACCGTTTGTGGAGGCCGGCAAGACTGCAGACGATGGACAGACCCTTGAAGTGCCGGTGATCCATCCAACCAGGGCTGCATCCAATTGTTTTGGTACTCAGGGTCCCATTGAGTACGGGGCAGCGCATCCCACGCAGTCAACCATCGGGATGGCTCTGCAACAAATGAGATTTGCTTTAAGCACTTGCTCCGGGCGGCAATTAAGCAACTATGACTCTCAGATTTTTATTATAAGTAACCAGGGACGACCGATGAGTGAGCAGGATACATTTAGTACGGCTTCGACCATTGCCAGTGAACAGGATCAGCTACAACGCCATCACGCGCGGATCTGCACCACCGCGCGCTGTCTCGTGCTATTGCTGTCACTTTTCAGTCTGTTGGCGCTGGTTGCTGCCACACTTCCTTGGGTGTTATTGGGATAAACATCATTTGTGACTTTTACTTTGCGCACTTAATTATTTGGACTGCAACGACGATGTAGTCTAATAATATTAGAAAATATGCCATAGCTATTCTGACAGTGATGACAAATAGTCTATAGGGAACTTGGGGTTACATGCTCATTATGTGAAATGCACTGATAATATTGTGAAACTACAAAGAAGCATATTAAAGATTAGCTCATTTGAAAATGTTTTATTTATTATTAACGTTGCATGTCACTGAATGCGTTTCTTATGAATTATTCCATTATGTGTGCCTGCAGCGCCGCGGGCTGTTTTGCGTGAAACTTGGTGGCGATGACGAAACAATTCATGCTTAAATCGGAAGCAGTATACTCAGTGTAAAATGAATGACGCTGATACATGTCGTTTGCTGATATCTTACAATGGAAAATATTTACTTTGGTCTGGCCAAGATTTTGATAACATATCTCCCACATACAGCTCCAACATTTCTGAAGTGATCCGTTACGAAGCGACGCTGTCGTGTCATGATGGTGTATCTGATTGTGATCGTCAGGGATCGTATGTCTGTACGGATACGGACTAACGTGTCCTTGGCAAAATGTTTTAATTGAGGGGAAAAACCCTCGTGGGCTAAGTTTTTAACTCCTTGTCCGCGGTATTGAAAAATTCAGTTAGATCAAAATGTTCATCAGAATTTACCATGTTCATCATGCAGAAACCTCAAGGCATCCAACCAAACCGGAACCGCCAAAAAGCACAAACTTTCAAAAGATATGCATTTTATATGAAACATTATAACCTTGTCTTGTGAATCAGCTCCATTCCTGTAGAGATCATTTCCCGGTCATGTGCAAACAGCACTTAAACTACACCTCTCTCAGACTCAAAGGACCAGGCTCTTAGGGAATATCTAGATGGCGCATTATCATAGTACACACAATAGCATTTTAAAAATGTGTAAATTAGGCAGATCGTTTCCAGCTCCATCTAGATTCTCCAGCTACCAGGTGGTGACAGCCCTCGTTTTGGAGAAGGCCCTGTGGAGGTAAGGGATGTGGAGTTTATCGAATGACTAAATGTGGGTTTTGCCTTTTTAACTAGTATCCATAAAACTTCTGTTTCTTTGGAGCAAAAATCAAAGGTATGAACAGGACTGTGAGTTTCACCCCTGGATGTTCACAGTACTGCAGCATTTAACAGTATGACAGTGAAATGTTTAAATTCATGAATGGGTTAAAACAAGTTTGAAAAACTCAAACGAGCAAGAAAATGTAAATGAGGTGCATCCGCGTGAGCTCTCCGGGAAGGAGGGTGTTTGCCGAGCCGGCGAGTAACGCAATACGAAAGGTTCTGTTTGGAGAAGTAAGACTTGCTTGTGAAGACGGGCCAGATTGGCCAGTAGGACGAGAGAATACCACGGTTTAGGGTTACTCCCAGCACGGGGAGGGCGTGGGGTAGCTGTGTGTGCCAAGCGTGAGTGTCTGCATTTTTGGGATGTGCAGTCTGCGTCTTTTTCTGAGGATGTCTTTCTGCGTGCTATTCTGAGACTGACGGCGTAGATACGCAACGCAAATTCTGCCGGCTCAAGTGCCAGAAAGGCCTCTGTTGCACAGCCCTGTTTCCCTCTATATAACGTCCACCTGTAAGGGGTGAGCTGCTTTAAATAACAGCACCCCAGAGCATGGAAAATTAGGTATTAATATTAGGTATGTTCTTTCTATATGTTTTATACATATGTCTATGTTTATTTTAAAATCTGGAAAACTATCAATATAGTTTACCTATAGAAAATTGCATTGAATGCATTGATAATGTCTTGTATGAGAACCTTATTTTATGGGGGCGGTGTTTGGCCCAGCAGGTTATGCTGTGCCTGTGATTGGAAGCTTGCCGATTCAAATCCCAGGCTCAGCAGAGTGATGTCACTGCTGGGCCCTTGAATAAGACCCTTTACCCCCATTTCAGGGACTGACTGACCCTTCTTTCTCAATGTATCTCGCTTTGGATAAAAGTCTCTACTAAGTAAATACCATGTGTGTTTAATGCTAATTTTCCTGCCTGCACTGGGTCCCACCCACAGTACTTCTAGAAGATCCTGTCCGACTGGTTGATTGGCTGCCGTTGAGAGTTTTGTGGAAATATCAATAGAGATTTCTGCGGATTAAGGGACACCTGGTGAAGATCTGCCTGAGCACCGCATAACCGGAAACAGTGGGAACGCATACCTGTGCTGCATACACAACAACAGGCATTGTTCAGTCTTCTAATGATGTTAAACAATACAGGTGTCAAGAGCAAAGAACTGAATATTGGGAATCCGGAAGAGAGGTGAAATTGAAGTGCAGTTCTCCAGTGTCCTGTAACCCTGGTAAGATCGTAACCTTAAGTTCATAATCACAAGTTCTCTCCTTTTCCCATCATTAGGAAGCAGTAAAGCTGAAAAATGAAATTTAGCCACATTGGCTCTGGGTTTTAGTACGTTCTGGGAGGCTTCTGCATTTCCATCCAGCTGGTCACCTGACCGTTCCAAGGTCCAGACTAAAGACCGAAGGTGATTAAACATTTTCTGTAATGGCTCCTTGGAAGCACTTACCTCTAAGCATTAGCTCGTTCAAGAACACACTAATATCATTCAGCCTTCATAAAACCACTTGTTTCTTAATTTGTTTCATGTTTTTATTTATCTTATTTTGAGGTAACACTTTACTTGAGGGGGCACAATTAACACAGTAACTCAGTTACTACTCAAGTACTAATCATGAACAAATACAGAAACTGTATCAAATACATGAACTGTTATGACTGATTGATGATGAATGAACATGGGATCAGTATGTAACTTTCTGATTAATTAATAAGTTAAGTAAGAATGTACTACTACATTTTTTGTGTCCCCCCTCAAGTGTAGTTTTAATCTTCTCCTTTTATTTGAATATCTGGAATGCTGTGTCACACTATTCGTGACGGAAGATCTGAGGGCAGGCGTATTGGGCAAGCAAAATGGGTTTTATTACAAAAAGGAACAGATTAGAAAACAACTGAATCGCGGGGGATCAAAAATAGGGAAGAACACACAGGCAAATGGGAGAAGCAACGTTAATGGCAAGACTGGGAAGCATTTTTTATAAAAGACTAACAAGGGAGCAAACGAGAGGCAGCTGGAGTGAGTAACACAAGGGCAGGAACGAGAGGAAAGACAAACGATCAACAGGCGTGGCTAGTTAGGATCACACACGGGAGGAGACAGGAGGGTCGAATGGGAAGGGTGTGACATGCTGTGTATTTGATGGTATTCCTATGTTGGTTCTGCCTCTTACGATGTGAAGTACTTTGTGCTATCTGGCTTTAATAAGTGCTATACAAATAAACAAATAAAAATAACTGTGGGCTTACATCTCGGAATCTGTTCTTCATAAAGTGCTGTCTGCCCACACACAGCCTGACAGGCAAATAACCCACGAACGACTGGTGCCGATATGTGGAAGAAAAGCACGTAAGCCACCTGCAGGGATCCTGTGAAGACCAGCAGTATGTGCTGAATGGATGGATAGGCCCTAATTACACAGCCATTGAATAAATCTCCTGTTAGTAATCTAATATCTGGACCACATTTGTAAGTGCTGTAAATTATCCAACCATTCAAATGTCTTTGGGCAACATATCCATTATGGAGTGGGAAGGGGTCTGGAGCCTATCCCAGACAGCATAGGGCACAAGGCAGGGGACAAGATGTCAGTCCATCAAAGGGCATACACTGGGAAATACTCACACACTATTGGCCAGGAGTAGGCAACCCTGATCCTGGAGTGCCAGTATCCAGCAGGTTTTCCATCCTACCTGGTCTTTGATGAACCACGCCTGATCTCAGGCAGATAGTAACTCATCAGGTAGGATAGAAAACGTGCCAGATACCAGCACTGCAGGAACAGGGTTGCCTCCTCTTTCTTTAGGCCAGGACTATTCAAATCACGATCCTCAAGTTCCGAACACTGCTGATTTTCTGACTGGGTGTGAAGCCTCTGTGGCCAATCAGGATCAGTCATAATTAAACTAACTACCTGGGAGAACTGAAAACAAGGCCTGGATTTGGAATCGAGGGCCAAATTTGAAGAGCCCTGCTTTAGGCATCTAAGAGACCTGTTTTCGTGACTGAATGTCTTTATCCCAGTACTTGTCAATCCTACGGGCGACATAGGCGGCCGTCTAGGGCACCATCTTCTGAGGGGGCGCCGACTTAGCAAGCCAATTTCACTTTGTCTCAGTGCAGGCGGTGAAGCTTGCATAGGGCATCACATGGGCTACCACAAGAACTGGATTACCTGGAGGGAGCCCGCACAGCACTGAACATGCAAAGTCAACACACAAGTACTGCAGAAGGGTTTCAAATTCCCAGGCCTGGAGGTGCGAGGCAACAGTATTACTCACTGAGCCAGCAGTCAGCCAACGCCATTATTATCCTGTCCTGTGCTTAGCAAATAATGAAACATAAGGAGTATTTCTTAAGAAGATAGTTTTACTGCTTTGCCCAACAGATGAGAAACCCAGAAGAGAATGAATGCAGTAGCATGACAAATGGGTTTAGTATGTAAATCACTGTAACAGAATATGAGTCTGAGTACAGAGAATCACATTTTTTCCCATTTTTCCTGCGTGTAAAATCTGTTGAAGCCATAAATCATCAAGCCCTTTTTAAACTTCATGTGTACCTAAGCTTGTTCTCCGTTCTTAAGCAGTTTAGTGATTGGGCAGGAATTTTAGGGAAATTACTCGCACAACAAGGAAACGTTGCTGAGTTAAACAGCACAGACCCATTTCTGAGCAGGAAAACTTTCTTTCGTTAAGTGGCAACCTCCTAGGTGGTTAAAAAGCTTTTGTTCAGGCCAAATAAACATATAAATATGCATGTTTTGTATCATCCAATAACAGTAGCTCAGACAGAGCCCACAGACACACAAAGAGAAATAAACACACATACTAACATTTGCATTTGAGATGCCATTAAAAAAAAAAACAAACAAACAAACAAAAAAACAGTTCAAGGAGAAAAGACAACAAACTCCAAAGTCATTAAAAATGTGAAGTTTAATAGTTTCTGTTTCGACATTCTGTTAAGGATTCCTGTAGGTCTCACTGCACACACCGTGTTAAAGTAACACATGTGATCGGGTAAGCAAAAAACAAGGAGATGGCCCTGTACATCAGGATTTTGGGCAGGGTTAGGGACAAAGAGCAAAGTGATTACCTCATTCTGTGCCCAGCGGGAGCTGTTACCAAGACACTCCCAAAGACTAACAACATAGTTTAGCGTACTCCAGCAATTTCAATGGTTTATGAGGTAAATTTACCTCCCATTTTATTACATTCATCAGTCCTGCACCAAAATGCTAAAAATCCGGAATCCCTGGATTATTAAATAGCAGTTTACATGCAATGGGGGGTGTTGTGGCAGGGCGATGAAAAGATTAGTGTTTCTCAACGCAGTCCTCGGGGCTGCCAGACAGTCCACAATTTTGCTCCCTCCCAGCTCTCTGCCAGACAGTCCACATTTTTGCTCCCTCCCAGCTCCCTGCCAGAAAGTGTACAATTTTTGCTCCCTCCCAGCTCCCTGCCAGAAAGCCTACAATTTTTGCTCCCTCCCAGACAGTCTACAATTTTTGCTCCCTCCCAGACAGTCCACATTTTTGCTCCTTCCCCGCTGCCTGCCAGACAGTGTACAATTTTTCCTCCCTCCCAGCTCCCGGGCTGTCTGGGGATCCATGAGGACCAGGTGGAGAAACACTGGAATAGGTGACCTGGGGAGGATCTGTGTATTTCTTATGCATGATTTAAGAGGTTGGGGGTTTCTGACATTTAACCAAGTGACACTGCATTAGCAACACATTAGCAACATTTAACTCTATTGAACCTTGACTATTATATTGAAGCACTGTCGTAAGTCTTTGAATTTAGAATTACTGAGAGAAGGGCTATCTCCTTTCACTTCACCCTCTGATTTATACAGACAAATGGCTTTTAGTGACCATAGTAAATGTCGCTAATCATCCCAAAAGCAGAAGCGGTGAACTCCTGTATCTGGAACTGTGCCATATTTTCATAGTTTACCATATTTGAGGCTTTACACAACTCGACTCATTCAGCTCGGGATTTCAGGAGAACCTCTTCACGGGGCTCACCAGAGGGAGAAACAGAGGTGTGCAAATGAACAGAACACTTCATATCGTCTCTCAAGGAACATTCCGCAAAAAATTAACAACCGTCCTTTCACAACTCGGCGCAAATCCGTAAATATGCCCTAAGAATAACCCTATTAATCAAGTTTCTCTTGAAGGATATGTACGCAGTATCTCCTCTACACGTTCATCTAACTGAGAATAGCTACACGGTCAACTACAGACCGCCTTAACCAACCATAATCTTCACCACATCCACAACTGACTTCATTGACACAAACGCATCACTTCGCTACCATAGATGTCATTCAAGTAATTCATCGGCATTACCTACACTGCATGCGAAAAAGCCAGCCTGAAGCATAATTTAAAAATAAAATGCTGCCCTCTTCAGGAAACAGGAAAAACAGCAATAAATTGACCCTGATCAATAGAAACATGGGAGACTGAGATAAGTGACCGATCCACTTGGGGAAGGGCAAGGGGGGAGTCTTTCTCCCCCTCTGAGGTCCATATACAAATAGCATAATTGCACTTTGATCTTAAATTGTCTTTTAAGCTCTAGGCATGATTCAGATAAGTCCCTGTCTGTTCTGGCTGGGTCCAGCATTATTGCTCTGTATATACATAAGGAAAAGGGTTGGCTTCATAAGCCAATCAGGGAAAGGTTTGCGTGAAGGCATACAGAAGTCCTTTGCATCCATAACCTACTGGAATCGCTTACTGACACATCTATTTCAGCTATTTGAAAAAAAGGCAGCAGTGAGCAGCTGTAGTTTCTTGCTAGACATTGAAAACCAACCAGAGACCTGCTGCAACCCACGTCACCCAATCGCACGCCAGGGGCGGAGCCTGTGGGCTGTGTTTTGGTTGGTGAGGACACAGGTCCCTGGTTAAGCATAAGCCAGAGGTAAAGAGTGAAAGCGACACACGCGCACACACACACACACACGTGACGGCGCACAGATAACGGGCTTGCACTCTCAAAAGCTCTCCAGACGCCCAAGTGAGCAAAAGCATCATTTCTGAAGTTTCTGACAGCCGGATATGTAGATTGTTTTGTCGTTTCCTTGTTACAGCTATTGAGCTCACAATCAGAAGCATAGCAAAAGCTTTAGTCAAGAACAAAATAACTCCACCCCTCTCTATATATAGCTAAATCCAGATTTGTCTTTATATATAAATTTTCATTATATATAAATTTTTAGGTATGTATATACATACGTCTCTATGTACACGTTTGTGTCTACAGTAAAATAGTGGCGAGTTGGATTCCTAGCACTTAAAATGAGTGATGGAGTAACTTAAGTCTCTCTGTTCTGTCATACAGTATAAATCCTTCAGTTTTTTTTTCGATGGGGGGTCATGGCTGCTCTTTTTTTGGGAGAGCCAAAGTATGTCACTCATACTAACTACCCCACCCCGTCCCTTGTGCAGGAGGGGGGGGCGGAGACAGCTTTCAGTGGTTTTAACTGGAATGTTCAATTTGTGACATCTTCAATCTGAATGTTGGATTCTGAAGACATTTTACATTCTATTAGATTTAAGTGGAATTCCAGTTTCTTTTTGGGGGGGGAGGGAAAGTAAAGGTTTGGCAAGGAAAATAACCATCATCTAATAACCAGGTACCAAAGTTTATAACATTAATTAGAGAGCTATTGGAATTCCATCCCAGTCAAGTTTCAAGTCATGTAAAAAATATGTCCGGTCCACTACACACCACTTACCAGACCTCATCCTCTGACACATAAAATACCTTGTTTACAGAATTCGACTCTCACACACTGCAGCACATTCTCAGTTGTACTACGACTATACTCGTGTTTATTTGTTAGCAGATGTTGAGGTCACTGCCCCCCTGCGAAGTCCGACCACCTGCACACGCGAAAGGGCCCCAGTCCCCATTCATCCTGGTGCACACAGTACGGCGTGTCTCATGGTGCAGCAAAACAGCCATATTGCACATTCGACACCAAATCCTGTGAGAAACAACCAGGCATGTCGCTCACTGTCACGGACATTCAGCTCAGAACCACTATACATTATTTAAAACAAAAACCTCTATCTTCTCTCTCCAAAGATGTGCACACAAGCACGCTTGAGACACAGATAATAAAACCTATTATCTCCAGCACATTCCTCAAATATTATTCATATGCATGTCACCAAAGCTCCCACTAGATGGCGCTCTTCCCCCACACTCCACTGGGAAAATCGGAGACACGTTAATTCCTCAGAGGTGACCCTGAATGGGCAAACCCCCCCCCCCCCTATTTTCTGCCCAAAAGTTAATTACACCAAGTGGCCCAAATTACAGCACCGGTCACATGAAAAACGCTGTAACCGTGAGAAACAGGATGGACCGGTGTGCAGCGTACCACGGAGCTTTGGGTCCTGGCACCAAATTCGC
>JAODJU010000045.1:15059530-15088099 GCA_026776725.1 Gnathonemus echidnorhynchus
AAATACCACCCCCCCCCCCCCAACCCCCCCAGCCTGTTGCTAGGGATACGGCTCGACGATCTAAAACCACAGGAAGTGAGCAGTGAAGCAGTGTGAGTGGCAGAACCCTCTGAGCTGGCGGCTGAGGGCTCGGTGCAGGGACCTGTGACGGAAGGGGGCGGGATCGAGACCCAGCCCACCGCTACCCCCACTGTCGGTGCTGGAAAGACCAGAGACGAGACACAGAAGGGAGCAAACACACACTCACACTCACAGCTCAGGCAACCAGGCATGGAGCAGCTCTCAGCTTCGATGCAGAAACACTCTCTCTCTCTCGCACACACACACACACACACATACACTTTCAATGCAGAACCACACACTCTGTCTCTCTCTCTCACACACACACACACACATTCTCAATGCATTTCTCTGTGACACACACAGATACACACATTCACACTCTCAATACAGAAACACACACTCTGTCTCACACATACACGCTCGCATACACACACACCTGCTCAAACCCTTAATGCACTGTCCAGCAGCAGGGTCACACACTGTCTCTCCTCATTAAATCGCACCACACAGACACACTCATACTGCAAACACGCATTCTCCGTGTGACACACACCCGTGCACACGCAAACACACCCACGCGCTGATCACAGTCACACACAAACCGGTTATCAGCCTCAGTGCAGACACACACATTTTCTGCCTCGCACACACACAGGTGCACAGACACACGGGGACGGCAGCGGACACTCTGCAGGCACATGTGAGTATGTAACTGGGTCTCTCCGGCGAGAGCGTGAGCAAGATGAAGAACAGAATGATGCTAAAAACAGGCCGTGGTAAGACACCCAGGAGGAGAAAAAAAAACAGAAGAGAAAAAAAGATTGATCTAATCAGCTCTGTGTCAATCTTTTGGTTTAGGTCTGACTCTTCAGCAGCTTCCTGGACCAGAAGCTGTGTTTCTACAGTGCTTTGAATGTAATACAATCTCATCTGGAATCTTCCGGAATGCTGGAAGGTATGGAGGAGGAAGCATCCCAGGATGCGCATGAGGGGAACATGAAGGAAACAGCACACAACAGACCGGAGAACGGCCCGCTGAGTAAGTTCACATGGTGTCACGTATCACGGCATGATACCGGAAAATTTTGCAGTTTACCATACGATGCCTTGTATCTCCTCAAAGTATCAACACTGTCAAGTGAAGAGGCGGAGCTTAAGCTGGGGTGGGCGGGATCTCTGGGGAGAGCGGATCACCCTACCCGTCTTTCTTGTAGAACTCCAGCATCATGTTGTCGGTGGCGACGCTGAGGGGGCGTCGGCCTTGGTCGTGCTGCTTGCGGTCGGAGAGCTCCATGTCAGGCGAAGGCATCGAGCTGTAGTTGGAGTTGTGGTTGGTGTGGATCGGGCTGCCGTAGCTACCTGTCAGGTTGAACTCGATGTCTGCGGGAGGAGGGAGGAGAATGGATGAAGAGCAGAATGGGTTGACTCTGGACAACGCTTGGGTTCACGTCTCCAACGTGACCATACCACGACCCGCCTGGAAATGGTCACTGCAGTTCAGCTAGGGTACACTTATGTAAACAAGGTACTCAGTTCCAGAATTCTTATCAGTTTTATTCCACATATTCCTCATGTACATGCATATTCTCTCAATGGTAACGTAAGGCTTGTCGAGTCAGATTAAGCTGAGCGAAGTCAAACTTTTTTATTTCACAATATGCAGGCATGCAATGAAAGAAAACAGTGTCTGCCCAAGGCTTCAAAAACTGGCTTTACATGACACGCAAGACATTAGTGAATGAATGAATGAATGAATGTACAAGCAAACAAATAAATATGCTGTACAAATGTGCAAAGTTTGGCTGGGGCTGTGCTGTGAGTTCGAGTGTGAACAGTTTAGAGTGGAAAGGCGGAGCGATGAGCAGAACCATGTAATACACACACACACACACAGACACATACACACAAAGAAAATGGAGGTCAAGGAAGAGGTATAGCTTTGGGGTCAGGCATCAGGGTTTGGGCTTGTTTTTCTGGGGTAAGAGAAAACGAAAATGAAACTCTTAATTAAGAACTGGGAGTAAAGCTCAGGGGAACTGAATGAGCTTGTGAGCTCATCATGTGACACCCCAGGACAAACACGCCCCCTCCATCTAACAAGCAGTGATTGAACAGAGACTGTATCAACAACTGGATCCACTGATGCCTGAGGAAGGTATGGTAATGTGCCTGCCCACATTGTTATCGTGTGTGTGTGTGTGTGTGTGTGTGTGTGTGTGTGTGTGTGTGTGTGTGTGTGTGTGTGTGGAGGCACGCAGGCATCCCTCACCGCCTGGGAAGAACCAGTCAGCATGCAGGATGATCGGCTCGATGATGCCCACGATCTGCAGTGACAAAGTGGTCATCATCTCTGTGATGTTCCTGCAGGAGCGACGGGCAGACAGAAGGAACTGATTGGTTCCAGCATCCTACAATGCATAATCACAATTATAGAGCAACTGCAGGCAGAAGTAATCGATTGCAGTCTGCCATAAAGAGGAAGCAGACAGAAGCAATCTATTCCGGTATAGTATTACACTATTTACTTGAAATATATTTAAACACCATGCTAGAGAGGGGAGGAAACACATCAAATATCTGAAGCTAAAATATACTAAAAAATTTAAATCACCCAAGATCTAGACAATACTGCTGATAGCAGAATTACTGCATGCTCATTAGGTGGCATATTGATATACAAGACTATTGTGCTCATGGTTCAGTAATTTAAGACTGATTCATTAAATACCTAGCTAGATAAATGACTGTGACAAATCCCATGTAAACAGCTCATTTCTGTGAGCTGTCAAATAGTTATCTGAACTAGATTTAAAGAAACGTTTCCTGAAAATGTTCCAAACGCAAGACGTTGCCGGTAGGTTTCACATTACGACAGACAGACACATTATGAAGAGCCCCTGTTGTGTGACTTATTACCGACCCACAGCTGATTGGTTTAGCACCCTCTGATGTGTCATTTAAAAAAAAAAACAAAAACAGCGCTCAGAGGTGGGCGGCCTACCCCTCAGTCTGCGGCCACAGCAGGTTGGGCCCCAGCACAATGGCGATATTCCCTGGCGTCATCTTATTGATGTCCTGGTACTCAGTTAGCTTGGCCAGGAATTTGATCAGGTACCTGTAGGGGGCGACCACGGAAGAAGCAGCGGTATTTCAGAATCCCCGATGCTCGTCGAGGCTGGAAGACGAGTAGATGTTCCACCACACAGACATGTATGGTCCCTTACTAAATATAGCCTGTTTTGGTGCAAGAGACCTTCTGAAGACAAAGTGAAATGGGCTTACGGGGTTGCGAGGATTCACCTGAAGTTGTTGACGTTGTCCGTGGGAAGCTTCTCACAAGTCGACAACAAGGCTTGTAGCCTTACGTCCTGATCCTGGATACTGGACACAAATAATGTCAACTTTCAGAGGAAGACTGTCAGAAAAAGTGACAAACCTGGAGATAAACAGACGTCACAGTGGACAAACTCGGGAATGAGGCTGCGTGGAGTGGCCGTCGCACAGTTAAATGCAACACAACCCCAAACTAGCTTTTCCCAGTCGCCTGACCAGCCAACGCACTGCGGACTAATTCCTATATTGTTTGACTGAGGCTTGCTTACGTACTTGGAGGCATAGATCCAATCGTCGTAAAGTTCAAAGGTCATCAGCGGCTCCGGGAGTTCACGCAGGTAAGATTTCAGTGCCCCTGGGAACGACAAGGTTGAGAAGGAGAGCATCAAGTGAAGAATGATGTGACTTGTTAGAGAATCATGCCTAGACTTGAATTATATCAATTACACCAAATCTAAATGACTCTGTTGGGTTAGGGTACCACCCCAATCACCTGCAATGGCATGAGGGTCCGCCGAGTACTCCTGCACGTCCAAGACGCCACAGTCCAGCGATGCTTTCAGCTTCTTCAACTTGGAGGCCGAGGGAGCCACCCGGAACAGGCCCTGGACACCCGAGACGTGGGAAACATTTGAGCTTGGCCAGATTATCAGGTTGGCATCCCACGGAGTAGCCCGAGGTCGAGGAAATGACAGGACGGTGCTCAGGGTGCCTCACCTCTTCCTGCAAGCCGCACTCTAGCAGCATGGTCACGCAAGCCTCGATGGGGAATGCGATCTCACGTCCAGTCAGGGTTAGGTGCTCCTCCAGGGACTTCCCGAAAGATGGCTTCTCTACCCAGGCCTCTGTCATGCGAGGTTTGTTCAGCAGGGGGTGTTACACAGCCCATAAACTAAACTAACACGCAACGAAGGCCAGTGCACAGAGAAACATCTCGGAGGCTACAATGCAAGCGTGACATTTTTAAACTCCAAAATATTTAAGCCATCTAGAACGTTCTTAAGCCGGACCATGTGGAGAGGAAGTTGGGCGATCTAAGAGGAAGTAGACCAGGTAGAGAGGCCTCACCCTGGTGTGCTTTAATCTGGGGAAGGACGCTCTGGAGGACTTCAAGAGACTTCCTGTGGTACTCTGCCTGCAGCTCTATTAGCTGGAGGAGGAGGAAAGATGAGGAGGAAAGAAAGAGGAGAAACAGATGTCAGCAAAAATATCACCAAAAAAGGAGGGAAAAGAAGGGAAGAGAGATGATCATGTAAATCGAGATTATACCGAAAAATACATGTTCCCAATCAAAATCTGTAAACACTTACCGTCTGAAAGTAGTTTGCATAGTCTATTTCTTTGGCCACAAAGTTGTACATATCTGCGGATACCTGATCCTGAAAGAAAACCGAAGCGATGACCCCAAACACATTTTTCATTAGCTAAAATAGCATGAAGGCAAAAAACAATGACCAGTTGCTGTGTTGGGGCAGGAAGACGGAAGCTCACCCTGCAAATCTCCATGCGATTGGCAGCCTCCTCCATCTCCTCCCTGAGGGCGTCGGCCTTGGCTCCGCCCGGCTGCAGGCTGCTGGGGTGACCCGAGGACTTGGAGGACTGCTGCCACCTGGGACGTGAGTGGGGATAGCATGCCGGCAAGGCCTTTTGCAACAGGACACACTAGAAGCTGACTGTCCGGTAAATTTTGTGGCCTGAACTGGGTACTACAGGTTTAGCAAACTATATACGTATATTACGACATAATCCTGAATATGAGGAATCAAGAGATACTGGAATATACAGCTTCAACTTCTTCATAGTATTGCTTATTGTTATTCGGAAAGAATGTATCCTTTTCATTTTCTGATCACTACACCATGCTCCAAAGCTAGGACAAGCTAAATATTTAGCACACCACAGTATTAAACTCAGCATAACGCTAAACATCCAACAGCATCACAGCCAATATGGTGGATCGAGAGCCTTGTCTTGTTTTATCATGGTAAACAGAAAAATGAACAGAAGAAACACTCCCTTATCGGGGCCCTTACCGAGTCCGAGCTGAATCCATATCCAAAACTAGTTTAGCTAAATGTTTCCTCTGTTTCTGAATGTTGGGGATTTCCACCTGGAGGAAATTACACAAACGCAGAAGAACCACTTTAAGGTCAACTTGCCCTGCTCTCTCTGCCAACTGTAGTCATAATGGCTAGAGCAGAATCCTCCATTTACAAATCAACTGAATAATAACTAACGACCATGGAATTGATGTAGCTACTCTGCTGCAAGACCAACAGGCTACGCTACAGCATGAGTCCCACGAATACCGGTGCATCCCATTTGAACCCGGATGTCGGATATTTCAACTGGAATGCCTCCTGAAGTCGGAGTTACGACTCTGAAAGTTGATAGAACCTCTGCAAGCCTGACCTCAGAATTCAAGATGGCGGCACCCTTCATCAACAGAAATGAAAACAGTAGTTAAATACTGTTTATTAGCACTTTTGTCTCATTTGTGTCTCATGAAATCGGTCGTACAGATAGTAATGTCCAACGGCATTGGACATGTTGCTGCGATGTTTGCGCAAAATACCGTGCTATGCATTGTTATCATGAATTATGTACTGGTACTGCTAACAATGGCTAATAATGAACCATGCTAAATGGTATTGCTAAATGGTATTGAACTGGTATTGATAAATAGCTTTGCGATTCGCTGTACTGGAATGCAGTTAACTGGGGTGTGACCTCATTCCCAGCTCCGACCTCCGAGGTAAATGGAACATAGCATAAGTCACCCGTGAAGACTGCTAACTCCTGTATTTAATTTATGCCAGATCTATGGCTTTACAGAGGGAGTCAGCAGAGCAGTTAAGGACACAGGAGAGTGTAGAGAGCCTCCGGTAGGTTGCTGGCGTTCCCCAAAGCGAGGTCCTCCTGCCAGCACTGTACATGTGCCGATGGAAAGGTCAGCTCTTAGAAAGCAATAAGCTGCTTTGGGTGAAAATGTCGGCAGAAAATTTTGTTTAAGCAAAAATTTAAATGATGGAAGTTGTTTAAGCAGAGTAATGGGGAGGTCAGTGGGGAGGGACTGTAAAAATGTTTGACCTGGGGTACCAGGAGCAGCAGGGGGGCAGCCAGAGGGCGCACAGGGTAACTCTCACTGACCTCAGCCAGCATGTACAGAGGCTCCACCACGTCGCGCTCAATCTGCAGCTCGAACAGCAGCAGCTCCTGCGCCAGCTTCTCCTCCGTGTCCCCGCACAGCTTCAGCATCTTCCTGCAAAGGACGGCCAATGGGATCACGGGGGAAATAAGACTTGGCCAGTCAGGGAGCAGCAGAATCAGGCCGGTCCTATTTCATGTGCGCTGTTCCAGGATCATGTTCGAGGAGCAGCATTTAGTGGTATGAGGTTTATGTGTGTGTGTGTGTGTGTGTGAGACACTCACCCCAGGAGAGACTCATCCCCCAAAATTGCGGCCCCCTCCACCAGACACTGGGCAAGAGACGTCAGAGGCAGCTTTTTCTGCAGAGACACCAGTAAATCAAACACCATCATCGCCCCTGAGCAGATCCGGTCGCCAGGAGAAACACCATTAAACACAGAGATGAGCTCTAAGGGGGGGGGGGCGGCATGGGGGTAGTGCAGGGGGTGTGGCCGGGGGCGGGGCTCCTACCGAGGGTGACTTCACCGATCGCTTGTCCACATCCTGCCCCTGCTGGCCCTGCAGGCAGGCCGTCAGCTTCTTATGGGTGCTGTGGGTCACCTGCTTCACCAGCTCCAGGCGCTTCTCTACCTGTTAGGGAGGCAGCATGGGGTTTGATGACAGGGAGCATGCTCCGAGCCAGCAGCCAATCACACGCAGGCACACACACACACACACACACACAGCAATAAGTCTCCTGCATCAAACATTAATATGCCAAATGCTACTGACCTTTTTCGATTTAAAGCATTTATTATGTTATATATATTTATATATATGTGTATATATTACATGCCTCACCATCACGCACTCACACACACACACACACACACTAAATACCCTCTGGCAATAAATAACATATGAAAATACTCCCAGTAACAGTCATCATCTGCTCATTCCAGCATTCTCTGCCTAACAGAGAAATGCAATAAAACAGGGCAATAAATGTGCAATTTCTATATCAATACATACCATCATCAAACACAATTCTGAGGCTTTCATCTTAAATAATTTGCATTCATTCCAACTACTAAAAAAATTACATTATGCATAAGGTTGTATGTACAGTTGCAAAGACATTTTTCTTCCAGTGTGTTCAAACGTTTCCGCCGTAAGCGCAGTGCACTGCTGTCACCCTCTGTGCCGACATCTCACAGCTCAGCGCTTCTCCGACTCGAACATTAAACCACCTTATTCTGGCATCGAAATGAAAGTGTTTTTTTTTTTTACCTGCAGCAGATCTTCACTTAGCACTTCCGTTTTTTCTGCCCTAAAACCAGACAGGGGAAGAGGGGAGCAGAGGTCAGGCCCATAATCTCAGCAACTTGCAGGCATCATCAAAAAAAAAACACAGGTATTTCCTGCAGAGAAGAGGTTAGGTTATTCAGGGGCGTAGACAGGGGCGGGGCCAAAGAGGCACTGGACTCAGGTGAAAGCTGATTGGCTCTCGGAGTGTCACTCTCCGATTCAAAACATTTCACTGGTTAAATGATAAGGTTGCCCCCTCTGTATGAATTATGGCCCCTCTTAAGCCCCTCACCTTACAAAATCCTAGAATCACGCTTATTTGCCAAGTTGGTTGACCGCCGGTTGAACATTTAGGGGACACAGGCGCCCCCTGTCTGAGTTCACATGTCCAGAAGCCAACACCCTATGAGCGATGCTAACACTGCTAACGCCACTCAACGGTTCCGATCGGAGACCCCGGTCCAGCGGCACTGGATGGTTCCCTGTACAGCCATGACGCTGAGTCGGGAGAGAAGCCTTCGTTAAATAACACAGCACAGAAACGAACCAACTGGCAAATTTGCTTATGTATAAATCCAAAACGATCCCTGTGGCCGCACTGGACCGGGCTAATAATAATCAGTCCTGTGGGATTCATGCTTCCGGTTCTTATCTGCACGCCTCTCTCCCACCAGTTATGGTCCCCAGACGAAGCTTATGCTGACTGGTTTTTACACCTTTACATAAAGAACTACTTACAGCGAGATCTTGCTGAGTCTGTCCCTTGTAAAGTGCAGCCTTCTTTTCCACCTTGTAGCCAGGACTGTGATTGTGAGTGTGTGGTCTAACAGGTTCCAGGCAGGGGGGGAAAAATCCCTCAAGAATGAAACTAGAATGTCAGGTGTGACATCTCTGGCCAGTAAACTCAGGACGTTACCACTGGCCACGCCCCTTTGACCCCCATCCACACGCACGCAAACACCCACCTCTGGCTTTGACTCATATAGTGCCCCTGGTACAGCCACAGTAAGTTACACTTGAGTTTCTTCTGACTGGAATGTATCCCAAGGGGCCACAGCTGAAAGCTGATTGGTCCCCAGAGTAGCACCTCCCCCAACATTCACCACTTCAAAACATATGATTGGCTAATGATAAGGTTGGGCCACATTAAAAAAAAAAATCCTCAAATCGCCCCTGTCTAACCCCCCAGGACCTCCACCTCCGGGCCCTGCTCCCAATACCCCAGCAGCTTCGGCTGGTCCACTGGCGAAAGTTTTTGGACCTTCAGACAAAAGAAACAGCAGGAGGCCAACCATCGTTCATCTCGCTTATTGCCAAAAAAAAAGAAAAAAGCAAAGGAAGGAAATACTTGAAAAATGTCCCTCTTTTCCCCATGAGTGCCAGGGACCTTACGGAGGCACAAATCAGCCGCCTTACAAGAATCTGATAATTAAACGTTAGCGGGGGAAGGCCTCTGAGAGGAAGCCCACTGAAAAGGAGACCTCTGAGGACATTACCCCCGTGTTTGGTGGTTACTGATTAACCCCCCACACTGCGAAGACACAGAAGGAGCCCTGCTTCTCCCCACAGCGAGAAGATAAATTGAGCCGCTTCGATGTTACCGAGATGGTCCATCTGCCGCGGGCTTCCCCAGGACGGCTTTTTCACTGCCTGCCCTTCTCGGCACCTGCTCGACTCAATTCGCCTGCGTTCCGTCCAATTTACTCCAGTTTAATCCAATTTAATTCAGAAGGGAACAATTCCCATTCTCACGCCGGTCTTGGATTGATGGGAAATGAAGTCGCATTGTAAGAATGTGCTGAAGGACTTACAGCTATAAATAAATATGTCATTAAACTATTCAGTATTAAATGCATATAATGTGGTTCTTAGTTTATTAATCTTTCTTTGTTTCTTCATGGTAGGAGTTATAATGTACAGCATGGTGCAAACGATTTCTCATTGGCCCTGTCGGATTTCAGGAATCGGGAATTCTCATCAAGGAATACCCAGAGTGCCTCACTGCCCCGCTTGCCGGAGCCTGGATGCCCGTTGCCATGGCAGCTCGCAATCTGCAAGGTCTGGATGTATTTTTCTTTAATGCAGCATTTTCCCAGCGATAAAACTGCAATTTTCGGGGGCCGCATGGTGTTTGCTGGAAAAAAAAAATGGATCTGGAATCGGAATTAAGGGCTTAGTGGTGCCACGGGCATGACTGCACTGACTGGGATCTGGGGCTGGGGTGGGACAGGAATAAGGTATCTGCAGCAGAGGATCAGATCTCATATTGTGTGTATGTGTGTGTGTGTGTGTCGGTCTTCCATAGTAATCAGTTCCAGGACAAAGCCTGTGTTTCACTGATCGACATAATTGATAGGTCAGTGGATTAATTAAACACAGGCTGCTATCAGATAGAAGCTTCCGGATTTTAGCCTTAGCGGCAGGCAGAGGAGAAAACCGGAGAAAGAACGACGGCAAACAAACAGGAAGGAGTTTCATGTGGCCCCACCTGGGAGAGCACCCACTCAACACACGCAGCTCCACCCAGACCCAGTGAACAGGGATCTGGGCTGCTAGGCATCTTACTGCAGGTCAACCAGAACCGGGCCAGGGTGAGGTGTCGGTCCAGGCCCAATCCAGGGTGTGGAAGCGGTCAAATCCGCAGGGTGCACAGCACATGTCCCTCCGCCCCGCCATCCCGTCGGCCACCTCCTTACATCACCGCCCAACTGAGTCATACTGGAAAACAGGCCAGCGGTGCCAGGAATATATTCTGCAAACCGGACCGGCATCACCCATCTCTCTCTGTCGGCTCCCGGCTCAGTCCCCACAGAGACGGGCGAGGGGAGCGGTCAGATTTCCAACAAGTCTGCTCCACCCCGTCGGGCCACAAATACTCCCCGCTCCTCCAATTAGCCGTCGCTAACGCTAAAAGTCCTAAAACTAACTGCGGATTTTTTCTCCAACTCACATTTTCCATCCATACATCTGCTATAACTGCATAAGCAGTCCAGGGCAACAGGGAGCCTGGAGGGGCGTGGGGCCTGTGCGGGATGCCAGTCCGTCACGGGGCACATCCTCAAGAGTGAGGGCAATTAATAGGGGCGAGAGGATACCCAGAGGAAAGCGCAGCAACACAGAGAGAGCATGCGAAGAGCCATGGGCGGGGCTCGAACCTGCAGCCCTGGAAGAGTTTAATACGTTTAGGATCCATTTCAAGGGTCAAGGATTTTTATTTCTTATTTTGCAATTGGATTATACAAGTACAACCCAATTTAGCGGTTTAGTCTCTAGCTAGCCCAGCTTAGCATCGTATGTACGGAGATTGCCGGAAAATGGGTGAAGACACTGCCCTTCAGTTCTATTCTATTCAATTGAGTTCTAATCAGTTGCATTGTGTTACATTCTATTCTGGAACACAGGACAGTTCAGAATGCCAAGGCACGGTGAGATCAACCAATCACATCGCGGGGCGAGCTTTGCACTTCCTGTTCCAAAGGGTTGCCAGACCTGGCGGCTCACTTCGGGAGCCCTCCGTCGCCCCCGTTCACCCTGGCCGCTTCCTGTCCTTGCCTATGCGAGCACTTCCACATATTGTGCCCCAACTGGCAGCCAATCGCGTTATATCCATTATATACAATCTATTTAACAGTGAAATCAGGCTCACTGACAGAGGGTGCAATTAGTGAAACATTTACGCTCATATAAAATGACATTTGCTCCTTCACTATGTTGGGATCGCAGCAATTGCTAGTCATAAGTATATATTATAATTTTCCGATTTTTATACCACGCACATGATGTTCCTCTTGCTTTGCAGGTAAGTAGGTGTTCCTGGAAGCAAAGGGATAGAATGGAGGCTGAGCAGATGCTGGGACACAGGACAGGGCTGCTATTTGTATTAGTGTAGCAGGGGGTCGTGGCGGCCATGACGGTTGGGGGTTTGGGTGTGGCTGTACGTAACCTTAAGCAAACAGCAGTATACGTTCCAGACATCGGTGCCATGCATTGCTTCACAATCATGAATATTCATGAAGGAGCCTTCACTACATGACTAAAGCCAGGCGCGGGGAAATGGGGGGCAATGGGGGGGAGGTTAGGGAAGAAACCCCCCTCCCCAGGAACCACTGTGAGGCCAGTTTGTCAGGAGCTTTTAGGTTACGGCCCCATCACAGCAGCCGCAGAAGCTCAATCGAGCTACGAGCTTCTCTGACCGAAGCTGCCGATTTTTGCTGACTCAGCAATACAGTAGATGCACTGGGGGTTCAGCGGTGGGCGTTTTCCCGTGACCCCATACCCACGACCCGCGTCCCCTGAGGGAAAACACACATCTGACACGGGAACGGCATCATCCGAGGCGGGAAAGCAGACAGAGGGAAACCCGAGCTAAACGTATTAGTCACCAACTGGGCTGACAGGCACCCAACAAGTTATGGGAAGTAGGTCATCCTACGAGTTTAATAAAAAGCGGCTTTTCTGTAAAGAGAGCCGAGGGCCGCGGGACAGCCGAGCGGCCTGGGGAGGGGCAGCAAGCCGAACGTGCCCCCCGTCACGGCTGGAGGCTTCGCCAAAGAAACGCAGGAAGTTCAACTTGAGCATCTTGAGAGGGAGAGAGAGAGAAAGAGAGAGATGCTTTAGAGGTCTGCGATGGCGAAACCCAATATGGGGATCGGGGGATCAGGGACAAATACCACGCTCCTCTTACAGGGGGCAGAGGCTGCTCTGCTCAGGTGTGGACAACCCGCTCATGGGAGTTTTACTAAATTTTCTGAGGGAATAAGGAAAAATGATTGGTTCAGAGACAAACCAATCAGATTTTACTACTATAGGAGGTGGGACTAACCAATCAGATGTCTTGGTCCTGCCTCCTCTAGTTGCTTGGACCCACCTCCCCTACAATCCAACTGGTCATCTCTCTGAACCAATCATTTTTTTTGTGTCAAAAAATCACTTTCTACAGCATAGGATAGCTGGGTAGACATAAAACGTGCAACGGGGCTAGTGCTGTCTGTATAAAGTCTCAGTAACCGCTCAGAGGTCAGACTGCACCTCACGAAATCCCCCCAAGGGTGCCGATCCTTAAAACCCGACTGCGTTTCGAAATCTCCCACTACGCGCACGTGCAAGGCGTTAGAAATGCGACGGCGCGTGTGCCGTCTCACTTAAGGCGTCGGAACACAAGCGAGCGATAATGACAGGGTAGCAGGCAGAAGCCGGCATAATTACGGCGTCTTCATTTCCCAAGGAAAGAAACCATGGGCTGGGGTGGGCGGAGCCAACTCACAATGGATGATTGACAGCTCTTTAAACAAACCCGATGGGTGTCTGATTCCCTAAAGCGCATCCAGCTGTCTGTCTCGGCACGTGTTACTGGGTGGGTACGGCGACTCAGCATTCTTGCTCAGGAATGTGGTCCCGCTTCCTCCGGTGCTCATCTGCAGTTCCGGAGCTTGGCCAGTGGGGGGGAGCAGCCCCTCACTGGGAGACTCCTGCTGGTACCCAGGTACCCTTCCAGTAAGCACAGCCAGTCTGCTGCGGCAATTAGTAGAGAGCGATGGGCTGGCCAATCAGCAGGGAGGCGTGAAACAACTAAACGTGTTTCCGGCCTGAAACAAGCCATTACTGGAACATTCCAGAAGAGTCTGGAAGCAGCGTTCTACATCTTAACCCTTGACAACGCTCGGAAAAATGTCAAGCTGTGAATCAGCCAGAAGAGTTCTCGTAAATCCTCTACGCTGGCTAACCTGCTCATTTACGAGGGTTTTATTGTATTACACGATACAACGAGGACTTTTAAACAGTGTTGCTGATGTATTACAAAAAACGCAGGGTGTTGGGGGGGTTAGGAAACTCCCCGTCTCCAGCGGAACATTCAACCCACCCATCCATCTTCTGTAATTCAATAATCAGCGTCATGGCAACCCATCGCCCTGCCCAATAGGCACACGGAGGGCGGGGCAATCACCCAATATGGGCAATTAAAAAGCCACCAATTAACTCAAACCCCAGATTTACCCTCACACACGTTACCTCTCACAGCCCACACACAATCAGACTAGGGGCCAGATTCAAACCGATTAATGTGGCCCCTGCAGAATCTCTCGCTTTGCTTTAAATATAAAACCATGGGGTTTCATCCAAAATACCTACATATTTACTTATATACCATAATCTAACAGGATCATACATAAACTAAATCATTCACATATATAAACAATATAAACACAATGGCAATTAAAACCTAAGCTTCAGTCGGAATTCATTAGGCGTGCATGTGCGTTAAATACAATTCCTGTGTGACTGATCTTGTGTACATATTTTTAAAAATAAATAAATAAATAAGAAACTTTCTGGAGAGCAGAAAGAGCACTTTCAGCCCCAGGCCTTGAACGCCTATCTGCTGGGACATTCCTGGGCTTTTAGGGGATCAGTGCCCTCTCCCAAATCTATTTTTAGAGCCTGGAATTTCCGCTCAGGACATCAGGATTCCATGTAATCCATTCATCAAGGAGCAGGATAAAATGCGACACAGTGAGCCGGAAATCTGGATTCCTTGACAAAAAAACATTATCTATCTCTTTTTAAGCCATGAAGTAATCTAAGGAGCCTTGCGGGGGGGGGGGGGTGTCATAATTGAAAAGTGAGTTCTCTTATGTCACCATACACAGGTCATGACTGGTAGGGGTTACAAGTGAAGGGCTTTGTGTAGTTGTGGGTCTTTCTGCACCCGCAGGTCTTTGCAGGACAGGCGGTCATGTGACAGATCTTCACCAGCATCCGCAGGGGAGAACCATCCATTACCAGTGACCTAGAGCAGTCGGCTTCCCAGCTCATGTGGCTTCAAGGAACGGGCACAGGCAGTCGTCTGCACAAAGGCGGCGTTGACGCAGTGTGACCGATCGATGAGGAACTGAGAAAACCTTTTGGGGCTTCATCACTGAGGCTGTTTTTCATCTTTTTATAGAAGAACAACAAAACTATTGCCAGGACCTCGATTATATGCCCCCCCCCCCATAAACTCTTGGACAGTATGGTGAAATGCAAGGAACGTGCTCACATATACTCCCACAGAGCTACATACAAAGACACGGTATGTGACACACATCATGCATATTCATGGAAGTAGGACAGATTTTATATTAACAAAGGTATCGGAGCAGATTAACTTATCTGGAGGCCCTAGGATGACATCACCATGGACCTGGGGGGGGCCTGATATTTGCCAGGGTCCGATGGCCATAGCCAATGCATTGATATGCCCCTGCACAGGTGTGCAAAATGATCGACAGAGGAGCGCATACCCAACAACATAACCACACACACAATCCCCGCAATGTCAAACGCCCCAGTTCTGGTCACACCTCATTTCCTCATCACACCCCTCCAAAAACATGGAGCGGTGGGTGGTCCTGGTTTTCCACCTCCAAAGGTGGGGGGGGTCATGGCTATATAACAGAGCTCAGTGGTTCCTGCCCAGAAATACACGTCATCCCCAAATAACAGGAAGACAGCATTACCAAGTGACAGAGAACTAATTACCCCAGGGTAGCCTGTGAATATCTCACGACCTTTAAACTCTCGCTCACGGCCCACATTCAATCCGAAAGCTCCGTCGCACTGCTGTTAAGATTAATACGATAAAATCATTACAGCTGCTTATCAAGTAATACCTATTATTATGACCGTATTACTTCTCTCCCGAGACATTGTGAGGAACATTCCGGATTTCTTGGTTAAGCTCCAAAAGAAGCCAAAAGAAAATCCTGTCAAAACACTTCTCCCCGTGACCGGGGATTTGGAGGGAAAGCGTGAGAGATAAGCTAGGGGTGACCCACTGGAAGAATTTAATCACCCAACCCTCAGCAGGCCACCTCGATTTTCTGCGACGCGTGAGAGAGGTCTAGCATCCCCAGGATGATTTGGGGAGATAAACCCGACTCTTACATTCCTTCAAAGCTGTTTTTGGACTTGAAACTGTTGTTTTCTGTTTTGTGGTGCATGTCTGTCTGCTTGACTGAGAAAGCTTTAGAATGTTTTAGTTTAATGCTTTTAAATCGGGGGTTTCACTGGAATCAAGGTATATTGATTGGTGTCTTTTTAAAAGTTTTTGAAACTTTTGCTATTTCAGATCTTTTATAATCTTTTTTCATAGATTTTTTTCTGTGATTTTTTTTCTTAAAAGTCAGTAAAAGAAAACCATGCCTCCACCAGTGGGATTAGCAAAGGACCATGTCTACATTGGTCCAAAAACAAGAACAGCCGCTCCGTCGCATGTCCTGCGACGTAGTGCATTTGGCGCTAGCTTCCGTCCCTAGAGATCACTGCCCGCTGTGCGTGTTCCAGAACCAGCCGACTCTCCGCTGTCCCTAAGCTGCAGCGCGTCGATGTGGTGCTGGGGGATTTTTCCGGAGAGTTCTGAGGCGGCTGCTTTTCCTGTCCGGGCTGATTCAGGATGGCTACACCTTTAACGTTACAGATTCACCTGCACCTCAGGCAATATTCAGCCGGCAAACAGAAACATCCGCTTGACTCGAGTTCCTCTGAGCTCCTCCACAAAGAGGTACGGAGGTAAGGGCTGCAGGGAGACTCAGCAAGCCTTCCCCATTGACAATTTCCACCCACGCCCGCACGCGTGTCCAGATGCACGCACGAACGCATGCAGATTCTCTCGCACAAGTATGCAAATGCACGAGCCGACACAGGGACACCCACGCGCAGAAACGCGTACATGGTATCGCCAGTTTGGGCAGGAACACTCCCAAAAACACAAAGCCTCACAATTCAAGCTCGCAGCGACAGATGCTCTCATTCTCCAAGGAAAGACACACAACTACAGTAAAGCAACGATAGCTACTAAACTGCACGTCTCAGCATGAAAGATGTACAGCCATGATCATTCAACACTTCCGCCAGTGTGGACCATTGTGGAGGTTCAGACTCAAACCCTAATCCTCCACAGGACCACATGGGCTCCATTCCCATTCTCCACAGAATAATTACATAGTCCGTAATGCAGTCGTATGCAGAATTTTGGCTGTAAGAAAATAATTAGAATCTCCAGCTGTATTCAAAGAGCCTCAGTGTACCAGCTATGAAATTCCAGATTTTGCAAAAAACAAAAATGTGAAAACACAAGTATGATACAGCACAGCTTCAGCCCCCCGGGAACAGGGGAACGGGACTGAGAATCGAGGATCCCCTAGTGAAGCACAGTGCGTGCCTGTAGGTGGGAGACATATTTGGGGGGGGGGGGGGGGGGGTCATTTAAGCAGCCTGCATTTAAAATACCCAAGGTAACTCGACCCTTGACAGACACCACCAAATGCCACGCATCTGAGGCCGAAGTAATGCGACGCCACCCGCAAGCTAGGAGACAGCTGGTTCACGCATGTGTAGCTAAGGAATGCGACTGTCTAAACGAGGAAGGGGGGCGCCGTGATGCGGGTGCTGGGTCATTCGGGAGGGGGAGGGGCTATCCCAGTGACAAGTGCTTCCAGATGTAGCTGAATTCCCATGAGAGTCATGTCTTACTCCCCCCCCCCGCCACCCAGCCCTCGCAATTTCTGAAGACCACCCGCCCCCCGCATCGTGCTAAGAGGTCACAGCTCTCACCACGAGCCCTAAACAAACCCCCCCGATCTACATGCACCCTTTGACCCTGGCTTAGAAATGCTCTTCCCTTCCTTCTCCTTCCACGTCTGTGACGCCACCGACGGCGCAGCACTGCTGCTCGGCCTCCGCAGCAGAAGGTTCCCTGTCGTAGGAGCGACGTGAGAAGCAGATAATGCGACGGATCGCACCCCTGCAGGAGCTCCCAGACGATGAAAGCTGCACAACGACCGTCGTCATCAGCTGGACATCAGAGTCAGCCGTCAGGTAAATGTCCATTTTCTACCTCATTTCTTCCAAGTCCACAAGCAGATTATGGATGTCCTCTAATAACATGCACCCTTCGCATTGAAAGCATAAGAGGACGAGCAAACCAGTGCCTGGTATATACCTGATTATATACCCCAGGTTCTGCTAACAGGTTCATGTTTATTACCTTCTAAACCCAACTGTGATGCTAAAAACCTTAGCATTTTCTCCCCAGGATAAAAATGCCAAAACACATCTATTCCCAATTCAAACATGCACCCTTTCTGACACATTAAACTCCACACAGGATCTCAGTTGCCCTCCACTCAAAAAACAACACTGTTGTTAGCTGTTTAGGTGCAGACCTTCAGATTTAGGTGTACGATAAACCTAAGGTGGAGGTCTTCCCGCTACTCACGACACGAGGAGCGAAATTTGGCCAGATTAACTGAATTTGTCATCCCTTCATTGAAAGCCAACCAAACACGAAAAATGTTTATAAATAAACACTCTGTGCTGAGCTTCTCACAGATAACAAACCTGTCCGTGCATTCACCCTGCTGTGATGCCTGCTAAGCACAAACTAGAATTTTTGCAGTATATCCACATTGTTTTCTATGCTAACTCTTAATATTGTGTAACATTCATAGCGTTACTGCTTGGTGTGAACTAATGCAAGGCAGAGTAATGATAACGACTTAGGTGATCTCTTGTGTTGCCGTGGTGAGTGATGACAAAGACTTAGGTGATCTCTTGTGTTGCCGTGGTGAGTGATGACAAAGACTTAGGTGATCTCTTGTGTTGCTGTGGTGAGTGATCACCAGACCTTGTCCATATAGGAAACTCAGATAATGATTCCCAGCTGGCTCTGGTAAGTCTAGCTGCTTTGTCAGGGTCAGTTGGGTGGATTCAGCCATTTTGGTGCACTAATAGGGGGTGGGCTTTCTGTTTTATTGTCAAGGGCTCTGGATTCCATTTTGTGTTTGATCCTACCGCCCTGAGTCAGAGCTCTTCACTAGTATTAAACTGTATAGGATGCTCTTCCTAATTAGCCTCAATTCATAACCCTTTGCCAGTGAACAGAACCCAAAGTGGTGGTGGGAGTTTATTTATGGTGCAGCGGCACAGCTACTGGATGAAATCTGAGAAGCAGAAGACAGGTAGCGGATCTTAGGTTCCTCCAAGCTCACTGGACTGAAATTGCGGGTAGAGGACATTAGGATGATCTCCACATTCCTCGCCCGGCGAAAGGTACCCCCCTGGAAGGGGGTCGACAAAAATCAGCAAATCCCAACACGCACCCCACCCATCCGGTAGCTAGAGGACACGGAAGATGCCGGTCTATATATTCACCGTGTACAGGCCAAAAACCCCGCCCCCCTCATCCAGAGCCGGGATTTGAGTACGTGCCGGGTGCCCTGTCAGAAAGCAGGAGAACCAGGGCTAATGCGTGATGTTCAGAGTGCTCCTTACCCTCACCGATCGTTATTAATCACCCCTGCCAATCTGCTGCTTCGGAAACACACCCCTGATTAGTAGTAACCTCCAGGGACATGAGAGTAATATCAACACGAAATTACACCCACACCCTCCCCATTACACGCATAAAAACAGGTATACAAAATTTAGTGAACAAATTAGGGTGACATTGAAATAATCGATTCAGGTTTACGTTTCATGGCTGCATGTTTTTATATTTTGACAATTTGACCTTTCTCGAAGTCACGCTAATACGTTTTGCGACAATATGGTCAGAGGCAGGTGATCCCTATTCTTCGTATGATCATAAATACCAAGTGGCAGGTTATCGTTTAACTCAATAATGCGATGGTTTTCATGTTTTTTTTTCCTCAGACGACATAAGCACAGTAAGCACATATTGAGAGAGCGCTGAATAAGGAATTCAGATCACAGCTTATTATAATGACCACCGATGCCGGCCATATGGAATCCAGCAGAGACGGTCATTCCTCAACCTAAAGCCCCCGATCTGTGCTGCACATCACTGCAAGGAATACGGCCAACTGCCCAGCATCCTCCCTGATCTATGCCATCCCTTCCGCATGACGGACTGATTTCCGATCGTGCACATGTGTCCGCAATATACATGTGCAACTGTCCTAATAAGATGACACAGCGAGGGCGATTTCAGTGAAACGCGTGATATTCAGGTGCAGCATCACTGCGTAAAGTATCAGCAGGAGACACGAGGTTCGTTCGGCCACCAGGCACCGCTGCACCGGCGAGCATCGTCAGAGCTGCCGGGAACATTGCGGTTGTGTGTAACCCCGGGACGTGTCCATGCGTAGATATTGCAGCAGCCCCCCAGGCTAAGCCGCGGATCGCCGCTGCTCCGCTGCCACAATCAGGCGAGAAATAAAGCGCAGGAAAAAATGCGACAGACGACCTTCACTAAAGGGTGTTGCTTAAAAACCCACAAAAAACGCCAACGATTTGCCATTTTTGCAATAACGGCGTTTTAATCAATTCCTCATAGCGCAAAACATGTCCTCTTGCAGATTCATATACATATAACGCAATATAAATAGCCCTCTAATGCATTACTCTGCTTAAAAGAGATATACTATAATTGTGTAATTGCACAAAAATGGATCCCGATGGTAAACGGGCTTACAGTGACAATTTCCAATTTATTAAACATCTCCAAGTTTTTTTTCCAGATTCACAAACTGGGGTACCGCACCTCCAAGGCGTCACTGCAGTAATTCAATAAGCATTACGCCGATCCGGGCGACCCAGAACCGGCTACTTTCGCTTAAAATTAGTACAGCCATACATTCAATCCTGCGTTTCCTAAATGAGATTTAAAGCTCAAAATAATTAAGTCGACAAAAATAGACTGTTTGCTTAGTCAACCAATTTCCCCAGTCCCTTGGATGCGAACCAGATATAATAAACATTGACAGACGAACGTGTCGTCATTCAAACTCTCACTTCATCCCCATTGTGTGCGTTTTAACACAGGTTTTCCCACATATCTGTACCTTTGCGATCGCTCTTACCTGCCGACTGTTTGGTTGGCGAGTTGCCGCATCCGATTGAATTGCTTTTTCATCATGATCTTTTTTTCTGCTTTAACACCGACAGCGAAAAATGCCTCGCATCTCTTACTGGCGATCGTACGGCGGTCGGCGGACGACAGCGAGCAAATCCGTCCTGTCGCGACCCCCCTGCTTCATTGCACTACTTCGTAACAAAATAATGCCATGTTTTCAGGGACATTTAACGGCCCGCTGCCCGCTCCCTGCTGCACAGAGATGCTGGAGCGGCTTCCTTACTCCTGGGCAGAGTGACAGCTTTCACGGCAAGCCGAGCCTGCTTTCCGGGGCTCCATGGGAAACGTAGTCCGCTTTCCCGGACACGCTCCTGAAATCCTTCAGTGCGCCTCGTTTACACAGGGATTGACGTAGCTATTTCGAAGGTATCCTTACTGTAATGCATTGCAATAACACCTTATTTTAGTAACATTCTTAGCTGCATCATCATCGTCATCATCATTATTATTATTATTATTTGTATTATTATTATTAGGCTGATATAGTCAAATGTTGAAAACAGCAGGAACATTTTCACATATAAGATTAGTTTAGCTAAAAAATAACATAAATTTTAAACCTCTTTACCTAATGGTATTAATCGTATGCTGTATTTAAGTAAAACGCCACGTAAACCGAAAGGCAGAAATTCCACAAGTATAACACTTGTTGTGGTAATGCATTGCATTAATGGCTAGCACTGGGCATAATCACTGATTTTATGTACCTGGTGATTGCACACATTCTTATTTCAGATTTGAGCGTGTAACAGACCAGTTCTTCTGGAAATGCTTCTGTATTAAAGCCCTTCAAATCCATGGGTCTTCTTTTGGGAGATGGATCATTTGGCATTGATAGAATTATAAACTATTTCTTAGGCTCTCCACACATAATGGTAGTGAAAGGTCTGCCTTAGTAAAGCCGGCTTTGTTAAGCAATTGGCTATAAGATAAACATAGATAAGCAGAAACATGCTGGACCTAAAGCGCTGGACAGACCAGGCTGGTACGGATTCAAATGGCTTTGAATTTCATTGCACAGGTAGACAGCTTATGTCCATCCATGCCTGCTTATCCAGTGTAGGACTATGGTGCAAGCCAGCCTAAGACAGACAGGACAAAAGTTAGGGACCAGCATGGCTGTGATGTTTTTGAACTGTGGAAGGAAACTGAAGTATCCAGAGAAATTCCAAACATTCAAGGGTAGAACATCCAAAGTCCACACACTCAGAGGTGGGAACTGAACCCATAAACCTGGAGGTGTGAAGCTACAGGTCATCACTTTGGATCACAGTGGGCAGATAGCTTAGCAGAAACTTCCAGATTACACTTCCCTTCTTGAGCAGAAACCCTTATCCAAAGGGTTTTTATCATGTAAAGTAGAGTCAGATGGTCCCTGGAGCAATTAAGGGGTCAAGGTCGTGCTGGAGGGCCCAAACATGCAATCACTCACGTGACTTTGGGATATGAACCAGTGACCTTCTGGTCAGAAGCACAGCATCTTAAACCACTGAACCTCTATACATGAAAATCAAGGACAGATTAATTATATATGTCTCATTAAACCATTATATTGGATGTCTGTGTTTGAAAGATATGTTTCCAATAAATTTTAATGTTCTCATTTTTTAATTATTCAAGAGTATAAGCTGAATATATAACCAAATGTCTTACAGATCTAATACCTCTTTTGTATAATGCATTTTTAAAAAGTGGAAGAGCCATTTTTTAATTTATGCACCCATATTGTGAGTCTCCCACAGATTAAAAAAAACTCAATGTTTACATTTTTACCGTGACTTTTATCCCATGATTATTTTTCACTGGAATATATTTTCATTTACCTGTTCCAATTTCAGTTCTACATCCATGGATTAATAATTGAAGCTGTTATGCAACAATTCAGCAGTTTCAGTTTAACTTTCCGTGTTTTATATCTTGGCTGTCCTCTGCATGGTGATGGGTTGTAATTGATTAAACATCAGTCTTCCAGCTGCTCATTTTGGTGAAGCTGCGTGGGCTGCAAGGCTGGGTTTGACCCTGAAAAACATTCCAAACCACTGCAAGGTGCACACACAGTAGACAGCTGAGGGTTTCCTAATGGCATGTCTTTGGACTGCACGGGAAAAATATCCAATCTCCACACACACACACACACACAGCAGAGGTGGGGCTGGAACCCCTAACACTGTAGGTGTGAGGACAACATTGATATCCACAGTACCACCTTCATAATCAAAATCCATCCATCCACCCACTAAACACTTATCCAGTTAGTCCTTGGCACACAGCTGCTGTACACCAGCATCTCAAGCTGGTCCTTGGGGACCCCCAGACAGCCCACACATTTGTTCCCTAAAACCAGTGCTGGCAGGTGTTTTGCCGAGATTCCTAAACTGGAAACTGTTTATAGTGTCCATCCCAGACCAAAATACCCCATGACCCCCTTCTTGCTTGATACCTATTAACTGCAAACCATCAATTATATATTTCACATTATTGTGTGATCTAATTCCTGAGTATCAGGGTATTGTAACACATTATGTCCTGACAAAAGCAGCTTTGTTCTTTTTTGTTTTTGATAACATGCCGGAACCTTCAGGAGAGTTCCACATGAGCACCTGCCGCCCTCTGGGCTGTTTGGCTGTGAAGGTATGATCACTCGTAACACAGATAATCCTGCATGTTACTGGCTCTGTTTCCTCATTGTGTTTCAGTACGCGCCGCGTACACTTCTCTGCAGTTTCTCACTTTCGCTTCCCTTGGACAGAGAAGAAGGCCCATTAACATCTTTGCACAGGCGTAAACCTGTCGTGCGAGAGATCTGGACTGAAGCACAGGACTCAAGAGGAAAGGTTGAACATTTCTCCATTACGGTCCAATTTACGGTAAATTACTATACATTACGGTAACTGAAAAGCACAGAACCGTTCATGTTTTATGTCTCGTGTCAGAAGCAGAACTTTATACAGCTTGCGTTTTTTTCCGACGTGAATAATGCGCTTGTAGAACGTTGTTGTGGAAAAGCGCCCCACCTTGTGGCCACCACACAACAGCGCAGCATAAATAATAATTACGTTGCCCGTTCAAATTTTTCAGGATTTTCAATACCTAGCTATGTGTAACCAATGAAAATGCTGGCTTATGTTATCAGCCATACTCAAAATTAATTAAAGGTAGCTGAGCTGTGAGTAATTATTGTTTCAGGGATCATCTGACCCTGATTCTCAATTACACTGCTTTGGATAAAAGTGTCTCATAAAAATGTACTGTGGAAATGTAATGTGACATACTGGGGCAGGGCTGCATTTAAAATGCATTCTGTATAGCGGGGGGGAGGGGGGGGCGCCTTAAAGCTTAGCATATAGTAAACATGATACTTGACGAACATTATACGCTAAACGGCATCTGAAGCTTGTTTACAGGGATTGGAACTCACATCTTTTGTCCTGCTTGGCTGGAGCTAAAGCAGTGCTGAAGTACGTGAACTTTGAAGGCTGCTAGCTCAAGTTTCAGGAAGATCCTTGTTGTTGCACCCTCGAGCTACGTACTTAACCCAAATGGCTCTGCTAAAATATCCAGTTATATAAATGGAAAAATATATGTAATTCACTGAGGACAAAGAGATACGTTAAGCAGATAAATGCTTCCTGTATTGCCAGGAAAGCCATTCAGTGACAGTATCCACGGTGACAAGTAGATGTCTATGAAGAAGGTCTGAGATCTTCTGGATCAGCGTCCAGGCCGGCTGTGTGCCAGTGGACCAGGCAATGAGTGCAGGCGGTCTGTGCAGAGATGCTACAGCCTTACAGAGGATGGATGTCTTTGGTGCATCTGGAAACTTTAACCTAAACCTTGGTGCTAACCAAGACAAAAGTGACCTCTCATAAGATCAGACAAGTATTTTACTGGTTGGTTGTGTAATTGGCTTAAAAAAAAAATCCACGAGTGTCCTTTAGGGGGCGATATGTCCTCACATTTCTTTCTTGGCTTTCCTTATGTAGGTCAGTTTGGCTCAGGATGCAGCATTAATTTCCTGCTGCAAATTCATAAATAATTGGGCAGACTCCACGGAGTATTTTGGGATTATATCCACAAGAATCAACATTCCTTGAAGTCCTTAAAACCTGGACTCAGGAAAATAAAGTTTGCGTGTCGTCTGCGGCACAAGACGACTGCGGTTGAGAAACAGAGAGAAGTTTAAAGCATCACACCCTACTTTTGTTGCAGGAGGTCTCCTTTTAGTTATTAGATGGAAATATGAGCTTTCAAAATGGATTGCAGATAAAAGGAAATTCATGAGAAATACTTGTTAGGGAGAAGTATTTGATGTGTTGTAACATCTGTAACATTTATGATGCTTTGTGATATTGGACTGCCTGGTTCTGTTCTTTTACGTGACACACATTGACTTGCTGTTGGCAGCGTCATACCTCCCCCTGACGGATCCACTTTGTACTGATGGGTTTTAGCACAAAAAGGCTTTAAGGAAACCCCCGCTGTGAGTTACCATCACTGGAGTTTGAGTCAATGGTGACATGCCATAATACTCCTAACCTAAACCGAAATGTCCACAGGATCTGAGGAGATTCCAGGACAGATCCAGCACAGCCTGACACTTTCCAGAACAGAGGCAGCATGAAGGACAATGGCTCACAAAGGCCAACCACAGTCACTATGCTGACGATGAAGCTGGGTAAAGGGTTTCAGGGCTTCTTGACTGGCCTCCTGTATGTGTAGTAGGCAGGAAAATGATAGTCAAACTCAAATCTGAGCAGTGTTGAACTACAATATTTTGATATAAGATAAAACAGAGTCTAAGAGACCTGATTTTGATCAAATTTACAGTTTGTTTCGCCTCTTTACTGCAGACAGCCAGTTACTGCGAACTCACCTCACGTTTGACTCATCTGATCTCTGATTACGTTTTTCTGAAACTGACAAACTATGTACAGTGTAATGTGCTCGAGATCTGAGTGACGTTTCTATGTTTTCACACACGAAATACAGAGAGGATTGCAATTTTCAGTTTACATGCAACATTTGCTGTAGTGAGGTTAACTTTCACAACCTGTTACAGAAACACTTGATAGCTGAATGCAATGAAGACAAGTGACCGCACATCTGTTTACACTTTATTTACTCTGTACTTATAAAACATCTTTACAATTTTTATGCAGTCATTACCAATAATTTTTAAACGAGATGATACTTTTAGCTCAAAAGCTAGTAAATTGCAATGTTGCTCTTGGTTTCTGAAGATTAAGTTGTTTTTTGTACTAAACTTGGTCTCAAACCATATTTCTTCGCTTGTGGTCAGTTGTGTTCAAATAAAATGCTGCACGCACAAGAAGCAAAGACCCCAGACGTGTCAAATGGAATCTCACTCTCGATTTCCAGTAGAGGTTGCGGACATGTTGTTGGACCGGATCTCAGACACGGTGCTCCCTAAGCCAACTTCCACACATGCCGGGGGTCTTGATGGAAAAAGCTTGATGGTCTTGGCAAAAAGGTGGCGGATCCGACACTGGAACAGTGCTGACTGAAACTCCGGGGCTTTCTTTTTAAAGGTCACCATTACAGTCATCATAAATAGTAATCCATAAACAGTTAGTAACCACTGGCTGTGTCGTTTATTAAACATGTGATATGGCCTGGGGCAATTTTTTTGTGCGATAAAAATTTCTTAAGCAAAGTGTTCCTTGTTTCTATGGTCAGTACTTTGGAAATGATTAAGCCTGTTATTAAATTGCTTAGTTATTAGGTCATAAGGCCGTTAGTCATCGTTGAGTCTTCAATCAAGGGTTAGGAGCTCCTGATGAGGTCACTGACCACACAACAGAGGACCTGCAGACCCACAGAAGGTCCTTTGTAATCTGATGAGTACTGAGAGGGTCTCGCGTCAATATTGGAGGCGAAACAGGCTCAAGGGTGACGGAATGCGCCGATCTGCAGAATCGGAGTCCCGCGTTGTTTTTTAGCCCTGAAAGAGGAGCGCGTGAGCCTGTGCTCAAAGTAAACTCAGCATCTTCAAAAGAAAGACCAGTTAATGATTCTGCGGAATCCCTCCCTCCAGCCCTGCATCAGTGGCTTCTTGAACATTTGTATCTTTTACATATTTACACGTCCAATATATTTATATTATCAACATGCAGTTTTGTTTATTCAGAAGATACCATTGCCCATGCTGTGAGAGCCATTGTGTCATCCTGGAACTGTGATATTCAAAAGACCTAAGAATTTATCACCGAGAAGTATTTAATAAGGAGTAAGGCCACCTGTTACCATTTGAACACCTTCAGTCCTACCTGGAATTCTGATACGTAAGTCCTGTTCTGTGTGTCATGGGACATTGGAACATTCTTCTTGACGTCACACTTTCGTGGTGTTTAGCAGCTATACTGTGAAAGGTACATCTAACCCAGAAGGTGAGCATCAACTTGTGACCGCTGTTCCTCTATGTCGATGCTGTTCGCACATGAATGCTGTTATTTTTTCAGGCTGTTCCTCCTGACACATTAGATAATTGTACAGTTTTTGTGACCGAGGAACCTGCAAGCCAAACACTGATCGCATGGCCTATCTGGAACTCTGTTAGTTGTCTCAAGTGCTGATTGTCAGACATTTAGATTATCTGACAGATATTGCTAATTGGCAATCAATCTAACATCTGACTCTGCTTTGTAGCTTTTTATCTCTGATTTTGTCACTTGAAAGTTTAAGTTGCTTTAATGTGCTGTCTCCATTATCTTGTCCACCCTCTGTATGTGTGTGTGTGTGTGTGTGTGTGGTCCAGGTATACCTTACCTTATGGGGACCAGTTTCCTGGTCCCCATATGGGAAAACTCTATTTTATTATAATCCGTGACTGCAATGAAAAAACTAAAAATGCAAAAAATGCAATGTTTGGTTACTTATGGTTATGGTTAGGGCTGGATAGGGCTTAAGGTTGTCATAGTTAGCGTTAGCATTTTTCCCATAGAAATGAATGAGCGGCCCCCATAAAGATATGATTACACGACTGTGTCTGTGTGTATATATGATTAATGTTCACGTTTTGCTGTTCCATTTTTCTTGTTCACAGTGATGGGTCTTGGCAGTGCTTCGTCCCCAGAGTAAGCGATGCTGAAAAGCAGCCACCCCTGACCTTATTGAAACTGACTCATAAATCTACAGGCACAAATGAAGAGGGCATCCCCTGCTACTTGATCTTCACCCATAACCTCCTGGGCTATTTATTTTCATCAAACGCCCACTGGAACGTTAACTCCATAATCTGGCGATTAGTATGAGCAGGCCGAACTCCACTAAAGCATAAATAAATGGAAACAGTAACGGTAAAAGTGTGCACAAAGTAACTAATTCAACCCCAAAACAGTTCACTGTGTAGCGAGGCAGTGACAGGATGCATTCAGTGTCCTAAAACCCACCACAGGAGAAATTTAACAGCAAAGATACATGTTAATTTTGACATGAGGTTGTTGCTTGTGATGGTGATTGTGACGGTATTATTCAGTACACGTTTTTTACTATTTATGTAAAAGCAGATAAACAAAAAACAACAATTAATTCAAAGTCAATCTTAAGAAGACTGTAAGACAGACCGGGGGGGTGGGCCAGTCCCTCAGGACATGACTTCTTTCACTGACGTTCTAAGAGGGCAACTATCAATTATGTGGGTCAAAGAAGACCTACAGTGAGACTAATGATGTCATTTCCTTTAGGCTGCTGACCCCTGATGACCTCTGACCCCTAATTACATTGCTCCCCAATGCGGCTGTGGTGGGTGCGGCAGCACATGGCCCTACTGGGGTGATGGGTGGGGATGAAATCCAGCTGGGTTT
>JAODJU010000045.1:15103110-15126804 GCA_026776725.1 Gnathonemus echidnorhynchus
CAGGCCTGATAGGGGTGGGGCTTGAGAGCATTGGGCCTGAGGGTGGCAGGCCTGATAGGGGTGGAGCTTGAGAGCATTGGGCCTGAGGATGGCAGGCCTGATAGGGGTGGGGCTTGAGAGCATTGGGCCTGAGGGTGGCAGGCCTGATAGGGGTGGGGCTTGAGAGCATTGGGCCTGAGGGTGGTGAGCCTGAGAGCAGCGTTGAGACTGTGCAGCCAAAGATTATTGCACTTCTGCATAACTCAGGAGAATCTGGCTGCAGAACAGTGGGTGACCTCCTCTAGGAGGAATTCAACTGAGAGGCCAGAAATCACATGACCTCCACACCTGACACAGATGTGACGTTTTGCAAACTTCAGGAACTAAGGTACAGCCTCTACTAGGAGGCTGCAAATCACATGACCTCCACAACAGCACTATAAATGACGTTAGTGCAACATCAGGAACTGAGTATAATCGTCTCTTTTAAGGTTAATGTTTTGCTATTGTATAACCATTCAAAGGTTCAAAACATAATGGTTACCATAAAATAAGCAGCAATAAAAAATGAATAGAGCTGTTTAAACTCTAGAGCATAACAGACCAGGTATTCTCCTGGAGCATTTCAGAGGCCATATACCTTGTTAAAAGTTACCCAAGACTTTAAACCAAAACTTCAACCATCTGTATTTGGATTATATGTTTTACTCCTCAGGCACAATTTTGTCTGCTACTTAGTTTTATTGGTTGCCTTTACCCTACAGCAGGGCTATTAAAATCATGGTCCTCGAGGTCCAAGCCCTGCTGGTTTTCCAGCCTTCCTTTACCTGTCAGTCAGGTGTGAAGCCTCTGACCAATCAGAATCAGTTATTATTAAACTAACTACCTGGGAGAACTGAAAACAAGGCCTGGATTTGGAAGCGAGGTCCAGCTTTGAAGAGCCCTGCTCTACAGTGTATATCAAACTAAATGCACAACACAAAAAAAATCAACATTAACAATGGGAATGACCATAAAAACACTGCAAAAAATAATTGTAATACTTTACTTAAAGCAGTCATCATAATGCATTATAGATACCTTCATAATGCATTAAAGTGTATTTATAAGGTAATATAAACACAGCTAAGACTATCTATAAAAAGGCATAACACATGTTTATTATTCATTATGAATGCTCTATGAAGCTCCAATCTATAATGCACTATAGATAGCTTCATAATGCATTATAATGGTCAGTATAAGTCACTGTAATGCATTATAAATGTATTAATTGTGCATTATAAAAATTACTCAACCAATGACACAGAGGACAGGTTAAGATTATGCTGTGAACTGAGATTTTTGAACAGAGGTATGATCTGAGTTCCATCTCAGGTATGTTAGCCAAGATATTATTCAGTTTCAGAGTCAAATAACCTTTTGTATCTGGATGGTTCTCAGGATTTTAGTTTATACAACCCTTCTTTAAAGCAGATTTATACTGATAAGGCTTCTCTCCTTTTACAACTATTTACATTTTATGGTGGAAAAACTGAAAAATGTACCAAATCGTGACACAATAGTTGATTATGCCAGAAATCATGGTTCAGTTTTGTACCGTACCACATATTTTTAAATTACTTTGTAATGTGGTCATATGTTTTCAGTGTGAACAAAAAAAGTGAAAAAAAAATCTTTCTTTTCTCCAAATCACTTATTATCACAGGTACGTGTTGGATTGTAGGATAAATATTATGATTAGTCTAAAATAATAATAATAAAAAAACAGATAACCAATCATCAAACCCTGAGTTTTATTGAACAACAGAACGCAGACTGTCTGTTTCAGAGGAGGTGGCACAGCGATACCTGTCTTATCACAACTGAAAAGCGGTCGACTCCTCTGCCTTCAGAGAAATGCAGAGAGTGGAGCTTACAGCTGTATAAAACTCCAGTGCACCACCCTCACAGCAAAAGCCTGTAATCCCTCCCAACCGCGGTGAGAGCGAGAGACTGCCAGTGCTTCCCTTTTACAGTGACGCTTTATGTAAGACCAGTTAATGCCAAACAATGTGTAATATCAGTGGAATTGGCCCCGTACTTTACCATCCGGCCTTACGGTCTACTGCTTAATTCCAGCTTGAGCTTATCCTTTGAATGCAATAAAATAATACATAAAAAGGATTTGGAGAAGACCAAGAAAAGATCAAAGGAGGGCAGATTTTGACTTTTGAGGTGAATGCGTCTGTGTAGAGCGGCTAATGTAAATCAAGCGGTTTATGGCAAAGCCATCTAAGACTTCATTCAGACATCAGGCTTCCCCCAGACTTACTGTGACGTGTGGGCCGGCACTGAATGCTGAGGGAATGAAGCGTAGGGTAACGCAATCTAAATACATTTTACGGTCATCATGCGAAACTTCAAAGGTAAAGGGAAGAGGAATCATTTATCGTTTAAGACAAGAAAATGCTCCTGTTCCACACTCGGTATTTGGGCGTCGTTGGCTGGTTGCTGTAGTTGTCATGTTCCATTATCGAGATTGTTTTTATACTGTCATTTGTGCATTCCATTTGTACATGGTTTCTAGTTCATAAGATTGAATTTTGTATGTATATTTTCTGCAGACTTGCATTGCTTTTCAGCTTTATCTTTATCGGCATTTGTTTGGGGGGCTTAATGGTTACCGCCTCAGCCACACACCTTCTGTACGTTGCCACTTGTGTAAGGAATTTGCACGTCCTCTCCATGCTTGCACCAGGGCCAACCAAGCGAAGGTCTAAGGGCACCGTCTGATTAGGGGCCACAAAAGAGTGATTAAAAAAAAAAAATCAGAAGAAAAACCTCTGGTTGCACACTGTGACATTGCAGTTATTTACACTTACTTTAATATTTCACTGCCTTTCTTGGGAAACAGATGCTAATTAGCTAGTTAACAGCCAGGTACCCTGTGCTACTGACATGTTTTTAATAGGCCTATAAATTAATTGACAAAATTTGTTTTTTGCTGCTCTGGGGAGTTTGGGGAGCTCAGCAGAATCTCCTCTAGGATGCCAGAACACCCAGGACCAGCCCAGGCTCGAACCTACAGGCCAGAGCCATGTGGTTAGATGAATTGCTGACTCTAAATTGCCCATAGTGTGTGTGTGTGTGTGTGTGTGTGTGTGCGCGTGTGTGTGCACATGTGCACTATGATAGACTTCCATCCCTTTCTGGGTGTTCCCTGCCTTTTACCCATTCCTTGGTTAAGCTCCAGCTTCCTTGTGGACGTGGACTGGATCAGCACTGATGAAGAACGGGTGAATTTTTAAATTCGCTTCGGAACATCACCGTCATTCCCTGTAATGAACTTCCAATACCACCCCTGAAAATGTCCTATGCTACACTCTATTTTATTGATATAAGAGGTGATACATATATCAAGGGGTACACGGTGTGGACTACAAGAGCAGTATATGCAGGATAATTTTGTGTATATCACCATGAACACTAATGGCCCTGGTGGTTAATAAACCCTGTTTTCTTGTGAGTCTCTCTGTGGATTGTGAGTGGATACACAGTTACACAGGTACCACCTTCAGGGAGAAATGAATGTTTTAATGAGATAAATGTATCAAAACATAAACTGTTCACTCTTCAAAAATTGGCCGAAGTACAAGGAAGAAAGAACAATTCCTGGTAGCAATAGCAAAGTTCTGAAATATGTTTAAGATAAGATAAACTTATCTTAGTCGCAGGGGGACTTCGCAAAAATAAAACATTTATGACACCAGTCTCCACCCATTATGAACCAGGAAATTTGCTGGTCTTCAAAAATCGATCATCCAGCTTTCGCTTTTAGTGTTTGTTTGTTGTTGGTTCTTGGTTAAAAGCCCAGGATCAGAAACTTCAAGGTGTATTTATGCCTAATTCTTAAAAAAAAAAAAAAAAAAGAAGGAGCAACAACACTGAAGAAATGGCATACAGATACCATCTTCCCGAGCAGGACCTCATCTGTCCTGTTTGCTTCGACATCTACACGGATCCGGTCGTCTTGTCGTGCAGCCATAGTTTTTGTAGAGTTTGCACAGAGCAATTCTGGGACAGGAATGAATGTCAGCAATGTCCAGTTTGCATGCAAAGGTTCATTAACAGCGAATTGCTCTGTAACCGAGCTCTGAAGAACCTCTGTGAGGCTTTCAAAAGTCAGAGATCCCAAATAACGGAAGACTCTCAAGGACTCTGCCTTTTACACGGGGAGCAGCTTAAGGTCTTCTGCCTTGTAGACAAAGAGGCTGTATGTGTTGACTGTCTCACACAAACGCATAAAGGGCACAAGATCTGTTCAACAGGAGAGGCTGTCCGGCACTATAAGGTGAGAGTACGAGGAACAGTAACTCTGGTGAAGCACAACACAGACAACTGAACTCTTTTCATTTTCATTTATGCAAAATGTAGAAAAACTACAGTACTGTGCAAAAGTTTTAGGCAGCCAAAGAAAATGATGTTTGAATGATCTTCATGTTCATGTAAAATTGTGCTATTATGCCTGTCAAAGTGTGTTAGTTTAGCCATCGCAAAACGTCTGCTAAAATCACCCCAGTATTTGTAGCGACCATCCAGTACTGCCACGACTCGACCACTAGCAGACCTCGTATAACTAATCAATATATCGCTGACTTTTTTAGCTAATTAAATTAATTAATGAAGTGAGCTGGGGTTGACATTTAATAAATACGTGCAATGGCTGGGCTGCTGCTGAGGAGAGGTAGGGGTGTTCATCTAGTCATGCAATTAAATATCCGAAGCTTTTTGGGGAACATAAGAAACTTTCTAGTTTTTGTTGCGTTACTCTTAATTTGCATTTCTTCTAATGCTAAGTTGTGTTTTTTGTCCTGAGCAAAAGTGCACTTACTACACAGATAAATAGCTTTAGGCATTTCTTTTGACTGCCTATGGCTTTTGCACAGTAATGTGCATGACGGATAAAGCGTTCTTTCCTTTCAAAGTAAAGTTGTACCAGTTTGCTAACCATCAGTAGTGTTACAGGGAATCTAAATTATGCAACAAGATTACTGCAATCCTTCAAACAACTGACCCCGTTCAACAATTGTTCCCGCACTCCCCCTATTTCATTTGGTTTATTCCAATGGGATGGGTGTCCCCGGACTCCCCCTATTTCATTTGGTTCATTCCAATGGGATGGGTGTGGAGCTATTGTAGTCAATGACAAAAACATCAGTGAATTTTACTATGTATTTAACTCTAGTGATGAATTACAAGGTTCTAGTCCTTTAGCTGTCAACATAAGCATTATGGCATTCCGAAAAACATTTGTTTTTAAACCACATACTTTTCTCACAGTATGACCATGGTAGCAGAGTCCATCTATCTTAGCCACATAATCAGTATTGGGTCACATGGGGTGGGAGCCCACTCCAGGCAGGAAATGATGTCATCGCAAGTCAAACGCCAGTTCAACGAACACCGTGGCTGTGTCCAAAAAGGTTGCTTTGGAAATCTGAATGCCTCACAGCAGCGTGACAAGGCTGTCCGATTTCAAATGCGGTTTAGAAATGTGTTCTCTTTTTGGCAAGTCGCGAAGGATCCATCCGATAGATCTTTCGCTGCCCAATGTTTCCCAACATTCCTTGTAAAGTGGGTGTGCAGTAGGACCAGCGCTTTGTGACTCAAGGGAAAGGACAGGAACGACTGGTGACTCAAATAAGAAATTATCCGTAGGCCAGACTGTTCCAAAGGCTATACCCTCCTAGACTGCGTCCTTCACAGGATGCGGCCTCTGAATTTGGACACAGCTCATGTTTCTGGATTGTAGGAGAAAACCCACACAAAGGGGTTAGCATACAAACTCCACATCGAGAACCCTGGGGGGGAATCAAAACCTAGTCCAAAATATGGGGGTGGTGTGTGGCTCAGCTAAGCCTCTGTGCCTGTGACCAGAAGGTTGCTAGTTCAAGCCCCAGCCTTGACAAAATAGATACATGTATGTGGGCCCTCGAGTAAGACCCTTAACCACCAGTTCCCTCGGTGCTGCAGCATGACTGGTCACCCAAGCTTTGCTCTCACCTACCATCAGGAAGGAGACTCCGTGTGCCCAAGCAAATCACTTAAAGTTATCATTTGTCCCAGCCTCTATTAAGCTGATGAACAATGTGTATTAGAACAACACGCAATAAATATGCTAACACTTTACAATAATGCTTGCACTTGTGATTTTCTGCAATGAGCTTCAGTATAAAGGAACCATACATATGTCCAAGCAAAATTTCCCTGTGGGGACAATAAAGTTTAAGATAAGCTAAGCTAAGCTAAGCTAAGTGAAGCTAAGCTAAGCTAACCTAAGCTAAGCTAACCTAACCTGCATGTATGTTTCATGGAGAGCAAGGTGGGGTACAGAGAATTTCCTCACAGCAATTAATAAAATACCACTGTTCTGATCTATGATGCCAGCTGAGATAGAGTGCCAACCAGAACTGTCAATGTTAAAATCAGAAAACCTTTGGTTTATTTCAGGGGAAACTCCGGGAAGTACTGAAGAATTTCCAGGAAAGGAAACGGCTTTTCCACAAAGTAAAATCTACATTTCAAGATACAGTGAAGCATATAGAGGTACTGTCTTGATGTAAAGTTCACTGTACATTAACTATCCCCCTGCGCATGTGTGTAGAGAATAACAAGCAGCCCTCTGCAGGTACAGACCAGGCACACTGAAGAGCAGATACAGAAGGAGTTTCAGGAACTTCATCAGCTTCTAATGGACGAGGAGGCGGTCAGAATTCTAGAGCTGCGAGAGGAGGCAGAGAAGAAGAGAACTGCAATGAATGAAAAGATTCAAGAGCTGACTGAAGAGATTTCCTCTCTTTCAGATACTATTTGTACCATAAAGCCACTGTTTACCAGTGATAACATCTCAGTCCTGCAGGTAATAGCCATGCCCTTGTCATACTGTGCTTCAAAATCACGTAAATATATGTTTCGATGTTTAATTCAGCCTCACAACACATCCAGCTTGCCCACTCCAGAATCATTCATGAGACATTTTCTCTTAGTTTACATTTTTTTCCACATAAACTGGTTGTGTGTTTAAATTAAGTTTGTTATCATGTATTCAAGAGCTGTTGGGTTCTAGCCCAGTGTTTAGGATTTGAAACTTCAATAATTATTTTGAAATCTTTATAATCTGACTACTCTTTTTTTCTCATTTACAGGAGCATTTTGCCATAGCAAATAAGTACGTAAAGAACTTCACTCTCTATCCATCTCTGAAAATCGACAATGCCTTATAACGTTTGTCTTCTTGACGTCACTGCAGATCCAGTCATGAAATACAGGATTTAGAGGTGGGTCCGAGAGCTTTGATCAATGTGGCCCAGTACCTGAGCTCTCTGAAGTACAGGGTCTGGATGACAATGATGCAGACTGTACAACATGGTGAGTCCTGGGGCAAAATGGCAAGTGGGGAGGAAGTTGGGAGGCTGGAGTGAACATCTTGTAACTACATATTCATAACTGCATATTGCTAACCAGCCTGTTTTACATTTTATTTAGTCGATGCTTTTATCCAAAGCAGTGTACAACTGAGAAAGCGGGGTCAGACAGTCCCCAGAGCAATTTTGGTTAAGGACCCACCCAAGGGTAAAAATCACTTGACAAACTCTGGGATTTGAACCAAAAACCTTCTGATTACAAACACAGCATCTAAACTGTTAGGCCACACAACACCCACCTTTTATAAAGTACCACAGGGTGAAGCAGGGGGTGTTTCTGACCAGTTTACCACATTGCCAGCAGAAAGTCTCCCCTTATTTTTCAGAGAATTTGAACATGTTTTCGTGAAGATATACGGCAAAGAGCATTTTTTGTAGTGCGAAAGTAAATTTCTTTATTGTACTTGTTTTTCATTTACTGTGCTGCGTGTGTCAGTCATCAAATCCAATCATATATTAATAACCATTTTGTTGCCTAAAGCTTAGTATTGTTTGGAAACATGTAACTAACTCATAGCAAATGTCAGCCAGCAGGGATAGCTATGACACTGTGTTAGAGCTAAGCTAACCGTAGTGTACAACGATAATGAAATAAAGACAGCAATTTTCAATTAATTACAAGGGCTTTATTGGCATGAGGGTTTCAAGAAAAATATAGCCAAAGCATCAAAGTACAGCGTACAAAGTACATAGTTTTTCGCCCCTCAGATTGAGCTCTTTTGACTCCTAAACAATGTTGTGTAGCTTATCAATGTGTTTCGATGGATAGACCTATAAATCGTATCCACCTACTGTGTGTGTGCGTGTATATATATATATATATATATATATATATATATATAATTGTATTGAATTAATTGTACTCTTCAAACAGATGTTTCTTGCAAGTATTAAAAGTAACATTTCACTTTCGTGGAATGTGAACATGCGCCACTTTCGGTGCAATTGTACACAAACGACTGGTCCCAGAAACTAATTTCTAGTGTTCTTTTGTAGCAGAGATGTGTATGTTACTTGTATAAAAATCTAATATTAATCAAATATTTTAAAATTATTTAGCCATAACCAAACTGTGTTAGGTTGGGCCTCATGCTCCCCTACTGCAGGAACCTGAACCTTTATTTTTTTATCCTACCACTTTTGTCTTCTTCTCAAAGTCAGAGTCTTTGATTGTCTTATCTTTGATTGATCATGCATGGAGTCGTACACTGAGGTGAAAATATGAACGAGACATTTTAAAACATGGAAAGTCATACATAGACGAAAGATCCCTTGATTGGTAGGGGAAGACTGTGCAAATTTGGCACAGAGGTTTGGCAAGGAAGCAGAATGTGCAATTAATAAATAGATTAGTATCAGAGTTATGCGTACAGAGTCATTAGTCCTTCTAACAGACCCAGTCTCAGGCTGGGAAAGTTCAGCGGTCATACAGTCTGTGGAATAAAGCTGTGTTAAGCCCCACTGTCCTGGTTTAGGGGCTCTTCACTCACAACACGCACCCCCTTCCTCTGCAGTGCCCGTGATTCTCGACCCAAACACTGCAGCCCCCCAACTTGTCCTGTCTGAAGATCTGACCGGCCTGAGAGCCACCGGTGAGAATCAGCAGCTGCCGAACAACCCAGAGAGGATTATCGGCTACAATGGGGTGCTGGGCTCTGAGGGATTCAGCTTTGGGAAACACAGTTGGGTGGTTGATGTTGGGAGTAACACCGAATGGGCTCTGGGTGTGGCCAGAGAATCCATAAAGAGGAAGGAAGCGATTGCAGCATCTCCAGAAGAGGGATTCTGGGCCATAGGGTGGTTTTCTGGGAGATGTTTAACCGCAACCTCACCGCCGACATGTCTAACCAAGCAAAGACTTGAAAGAATCAGGATGAAGCTGAACTTGGAAAAGAGGACTTTGAAATTCTATGACCACACCAAAAATACCCCCCTGCACACCTTTACACCTAAATTCACTGGCAAGCTTTTTCCTTATTTCTTCACAAACCAAAGCCACCCTCTGGTCATTCAGCCGGAAAACGTATCTGTCACTTCACAATAGCTTACGGGATAATGCATCCATCTTCTGACTTGACACTGGATCTATGGGCTTTGGCGGAGCTTGGAGAATCGCGCAAGCAGCATACAACGCAATGAAGAGGTATGCAAACCCATAGCAGGCAATACATACCATTTAGGAAAAATCACAAACCTAACTGCAGGTGTTTGGACTACGGGAAACACAGAGCAGGGGTATAATCTCAGTCCCCGAACCTGGATGGATGATGCAGTAGAGCTTTCCACTACCTTACAGAATGACAGTCTTTCTTATAGAAATTCTCAGTAAAATGTAAAAAATTGCTGAAACACGACACAACAGCTAACATTTGAATGCATAGTTAACGAACAGCTAATGAAAGCTATTCAAGTAACAATTCAAGTAACCAATGGCGTAGGAGAGAGTTTGAAGACGGGAGGAAAAGAATTTAGTGATGTAAATACAAAGGTCTGTAAATGGGGATAAATGAAGCCGAATTAAATACTGGGCAGGGGGACCCATCAACATGTTCTTTCTTGTTGAATTATATTTTCAGTTTCCAATTCTCCTGCATCCTGCACCGACCTTTATGTCTCACAGCGTCAGTGCGAAAGATCAAACTGTATTTAAAATATATAATATCACTGGAATTAGCTCTAGGTTTTATACATCTGCAACAGACATGCTGTTTTTTTTAAAAAAGTGAATTCATGAAGTTTTTGACAAGACATTAAGACAACTTGTTGACATTAAGGGTTGTTATATATGGTATAAATATGTTGATATATGTGAGGCAATAAGGTCCCCCCCCTTCCAACTTCCAGTGACCTCTGGAGAAAGCACCTTTCAAATGAATTCATGTAACGCGAAATGTAAAACTGAATAATGACACTCAGTCTGTTTTTTAAGGGAATGTATTAAATGATTTGACCTTTTTTGTTGGGCAGACTTGGCTGTTTGTTGCGTAAAGTATTTCAGAACCGAGTCAGGTCGACCGGGTATCATCAGAGCATATGAGTGACCTTAGTTTCATTCTCCACGACTCCATGAATCAAAGTCCTTCCTTATTCTACATTTCTAAACGTGACAAGTTTAAATATTTCTTCCTAAACCCTAAAGTTGCGTGTGCTTTCATGTGGAAAAAAATAACATCATGGATTTGTGCACAGCGGCATTAAATGCATGTGCCGCAGGATCTGAGATGCATTCATGCAGTCTCACGCACACTTCCAGTGAAAAAGACCGCCAAATGCTTCAGGGTTATAGATTGCAGGTTGTTACTCCGTGTTCATTATCCGAAACATGCTCTCGGCCACATCAGACGAGCGCCACGCCCTTCACATGACACGCTCGCTTCCCTGACCAGACCTCCGTACGAAATGGCCTGTTGCTCTGCAAAACAAGTTATCCCGCCCTTGCACCCACAGGCCGCGGGGTGTGACGGGTTATTTACTGGCCCCCTTTATTGATTCAAGTAGACTACAAAAGGAAATGCTAATTTGTGAAGTAAAGAACACCCGGCACTTAAATTCACGTGACCATGTCACGGAGATGCCAAAGATCGTCGCTATGAATGGGCCAGGAGGGTGGGGACTCATTGACAAGACTCTGCTCAAATTCCTTCCACAGTTTGTGTGGGAAAAAATACTAAATTGACAGTTACTGCAGTTACAGGTATGACAATGACAATGTTGTGGTTTTGATTCATAGATCACTGTCTCATTTCACACAGGATACTTTCCTACACTTTGACTGGTGCTACTGAATATATTTATGCTGGTACCACTACCGTAATTGTATTATTACTATTTAGCTGCACTTTAAATCACTTGTAACACTTTTTTTTTTCTTAGAAGTGAATATTTCTTATAAACTATAGTGCTGTTCACAGAACCAAGGTACCTAATTTCGTTCCCTAACATGCTACCCCTATGTTCTCAGAATGGCAATAAACCTTCTTGAATCTTGAGCACATTGATTTACATTAAAACCATCCAGAATCTTGAGAACACTGATTTTAATTTACATTGAAACACGAGACTGTATCTGAAGGTGAACATTCTCATCTCACCCCGTGATTCAGGATTTGTGGGCTATGTATCAGCAAACCGGAGTCCGTTACCCTGAGTCGCTTTACCTGCTTCCATTCCAGCCGATTGCACGTCGCTGTTCTCCTTATTTAAACACACGGAGTGATTTGGTGCCAGAATAGACATTAAAACCAGCAGAGATATTAAAGCCATAACTCTCATAAAACCTTATGAAGTCATGCAAGCGGGTGCTTGAGGGTCAAACTTTATTGCAGCTTCATGATATAGGAAGAGGCCGTCAGTGTCGTCCTGTAGATTAGTCTATCCTTGGGAGGGGTGCTGCCTCGCCTCGCTAACATTTGGCAGATGCTATTGTCCAGGGTTTCTGATGAGGGGGTAATGCTCTAGTAAAAAATTTTCCCCCTCCAGGGTTTTTGGTCTCTGCTCACTGGGCGATTTACAATGATTGAGGGAAATCAGATGTTGGCTTTTAACAAATAACGACCTTGACTCTCCTCCATGAGAATGAATTGTTACGACTAACGATACTGTGGCGATTGGAATAATACACACGGCACTGTGTGACCAATTAAAACTTTAACATTTCTCCAGGTGCCACTATTCATTGTGTTAAATGGTGGGCAGGATTCCGACTGGCCGATTGAGGTTGCCTGTAGGGGGCGTCGTCTATAAGCCTGCACCAGCGTCCAAATCCAGCCAGGCAGAGAAATAACACAGTTAAAACCATCTCACCCTACCCCCCTCAGACCATAAATCACACCAAATAGGTCTCAGGCCAATATAATGCAATGCAAAAAAAAAATCTTACTAATAACATGGGATATATTTCATTTTGATTGAAATATCAATGCAGTTTCAATATCATCGCATACATTGGACCGCAGAAGGAAAATGTGTTTATACAAGAGGGAAAAGTATGTAGCTCTAGACTGAAGAAAAAAGGCAGAGTGATATAAAGTATACGGAAGATACAGCCCATCCTCTCGTCAGAGCCAAGGTAGCTAAATGTACTAAGGCAACAACGAATGAGCACCACTTGGACAAACATCAGTATGTTCATTACCTCATAAGCCTGTCTGCTGCTTATTGGGCCAATTCTTCTTCCAGCAGCAGCTGGCAAACTCCGAAGCCAGAACACCCTCAATCCCTTCCTCTGCTCAATGGCAATTTTTTTTTACTTCGTTTATCATTGTTTTCCGAGTTTGTAAATACACATTTTCAAGATGGCGGCGGTATTTTGTGTTTGCAAGGGCAGGTTATTCGCATAATCAATCGACAACAAACAAGCTAGCGAGTCGCGGGCCAAACTTGTACTTCAGCTGATACTGGTACTCGACCGGAAGTCAATTGACAAAGGGCAGTACTGAGTGTGTTCAGTACCTGGTATAATGGAAAAACAAGCTTAGGCTGGGGGGGGGGGGGGTGAGGCATGGAGAAATCCGAAAAACACAGGTGTTGTGCCATCTGGGTTGCCATAGAAACCGCCACAGCTGCGGGTCCTGATGAGTGAGACTCCTGCCTGATGAATGACAGACAGACAGACAGACAGATACTTTATTAATCCTAAAGGAAACTGCAGTTTCACTGTAGCACAAATTCACACATTCAGACAGGTAAAAGGACATTTACACCGCAATAAACAATAGCAATAAATACCAGACAACATTAAACAGTAACAGTGCAAAGAATGTCAGGGAAAGTATGACATGGAATTCCATCGTTATGGATCAGAAATAAATAGTACTACACAGTGTGTTTTACAGTGAGAAAATGAATGTTCTGTGAATGTTCCTAAGCAGTACTGATCCATTAAGATGGCTGGCCGTCCCTGCACAGGGTGACTCATTGTGAAGCCTAATGGCCGAGACTGACTAAAGCTACCTGATATCTCCTAAAAACAAGAAAACAATTACCTTAAACGCAGCTCTCGCTAACTGTCATATTTGTACAGCCGATTCGGGCTGAGGCAGAAGGTTCTCCGTCTGCAGCCCTGCAGTAGATGGGTTACCGCAAACCACCAGGCCTCTCAGGAACTCTCCTACTCGCAACCCAACCTATATGCCTGCGAGGCACGTGATGACAAGCAAGCTGCTTCTCCTTAAGCCCATTACAGACAGCAAAAGCATTCCGCTCACATATGTTCCTGCTTGCGGTCGTAGCCGCCTTTCATGCCCGCGATCTTTCCGATGCAGCCGTCTGAAGGGGTCGGGCATGACGGCGGGTCAGCTTCCAAGCCAGCGATACGGTAAAATCACGGGTAAAGGCCGGCTGAACGCGAGGTGTGGGTCCGTTCCACGGCAGTGCGGGAGATTATGTGAGGCCATATTATAAGAGCCAAAGCAAACACTGGACACAAAGAAATAAAGGAAATGACTCAATGATAATAGCTCACTTCGCTTCATTTTCCATATGGGAGAAGCACTAAGGAGTCTTCATCTTCACACTCATTTTTATAGTAGCAAGCGGGAGGACTGGACGCCCGATGTCACTCAGCTTCTTTATAGTCTGACAGCGTAAGAATTTATTGGCCATTAACCTCAGCAGCGCTCGCTAATTCTTCAAATGTGAGGAGAGCAGGCCAAACTTTTATGAACGCTGGACTGCGACGGGAAAACAAAGGTAGAATTACACGACGGTTTTCCCGTCCTTCTTGAGATGGTTTGCTGTGTCTATTAGAGCCTAACCCCGTCCTCGGGGACCCCAAGACAGTGCGCTGGGACCTGGGAGGGAGCAACAACACGGACTGTCTGGGGGTCCCCAAGGACTGGGGGTCAGGAAACAGTGAGGAGGCTGAAACAGGCATCGCATGTGAAGCTGAACCGAATGCAAATTAGATTCTACTGCTGAAAATGATGATTAAAAACAGCCATCAAGGCAGTAACCTGTAAAAAAAAAGAATCCTACCTCAGGCTGATGACAATGAAGGGACGTGATATAACCCTTTACCTGTACTGTGGCTGGAATTTTATCAATTTATTAACATAACAGACAGAGAAAAGTAGTTGAATTATTAAACGTTGAGGTAGAGTTACCCACATTTTTTCAATATAAAAATCATCATATGAGGGAATGTGTTCTATACAGCACCCACCCACCCTAACACACACAACAAAAAAAACAAAGTTAATTCCCCGTTAATACATTCTCCTATCATACTCTATGACTGTCCTGACATTCTTTTCCTCCTTCCACACGGTATTCAGTTCTTGCGGTTTGCTGCCCTCAAAAGGTCACATAAAGACTTTAATATCTTCTCATCCACCGGCTAATATTAAAAGGACCCCGTTTCCTCAGCTCTCACCCACTTCTGCCAACTGCAAAAATTTCGCGATTTCCATATCATGCATATCCCGTGCTGCATAAGGCACAAAAGCGAAATTAGACTATCATATTTGCATTGTTTGATGCGTCCATTTGGTGGCAGAGGTCGGCAAATCGATCCATCAAAGTTTTGTTTCGCGTGGCACATTTTCACGAGCAATTCGCGGGGATTTATGCTGTGTATTATTTCGTAGCTTTTGATTCTGGAGGGAGTTAAAAGGTAGCAGTGGATAATGTGATACATAAAAACAGTACAAAGAACGATATTAAGCAATGATGCCTGTACAACCACGAAAGCCTTTACGGTTGAATTTAATGACCGGCAATACTACTTTGGACGGATTTTGTGATAACTGCGTAGATTTCGTGATAACTTCATAGGTGGACCAGCGGCAGACGTTTTGGCAGAGCCTGTCTGGCAAGGATGATCGAACGAAGTCATGTTAATTTAGTCTTTGGACGATGGATCTCATGCAAGTCTGCTGCTGCATTAGAAGCACTGAATCATACTGACAAAGTGCATGTACCGCTGGAGTCTTCCTTCCCAGCATTCCTGTTAACCACAAAATGCTCCATCTTTGTTTTTTATTGGTTTTCCCATCCAGAACAGCTAGTTACGGCCAGGAATACCAGGATGCCGGGTGGCCGGCCCTGAAATACAGCCCCGCAAGGCATATCCAAGCCTCCGGGTCCTGGAAGTGGAAGCAACTATCGCAGATCAGCCTAAGTAAACAATCTCCTTGGCTCCGGATATTAGCAGAAATAATGCGCCATAAAGTTATGAATGGCTATCCGCTCCTGAGCGAGCGAGCGGCGGGATGCGAGGGCAGCAGGGTCCCGTCTCAGTCCCGGAAACCTACGGCTAACGAATGCTGAGCAGTGGCAGCCCGCACAACACACACTGGCAAAGGCAGAGGCTGAGAGGGGCAAATGGCAAGGATTAAATTAGGAGATATTTCGCAGTTAAACAAATACCTTCCACGTGTTTCGAATATATTAACCAATCGGAAAGGCAAACAGATGGAGCAATACCGGTTAAAGGGAGTGGTCTCAGTCATCTTCTGGATGCGTGTTGTCATGTTGCTGTAACATAATCTCCCTGCTCCGTGCCAGAAGCCGATTGCTCTTCATTTTCCAGAGACTTCGCCGATCTGGAGCCAGCACCTGCAAAATGGCACTTAAATTTAACGATTTAGGATATCGTTCAATTATAATAAAAATATATTGTATACTTTACTGAACTTAAGCGTTCCAAATTGTCAACACTCCCCATCTAGCTGTATGTTTAAACATTTAAAGACATCTCGACGTTTTTAAGGATATGTAAACTGTTTCTAAGTTATCTACGAAATGACTTTCTGTGTGTTAGAATAGGTCTGTAAGTCTTTTGGAGACGTGTGGAAATCACTTCTAAATGGATGAGTCTTGTATGCCGGCCCTTATCAATAACTAGAAGCGTGTTATTATAGCCTATTCCAGCGACTTCGACGGTATCCAGACCTTCGTGAAACGAGTCGGTGCAGCCTGAGTGCTGAGAGGAGCTGGCTAAACGGCTGTATTATCACTCTTATTTTTCGGTATATTAAATACATTTAGAGTTAATAGAATTATGTGCATCTTTCTATCAATTTATTATTTTTTTTTAATTAAGTCGAGTATTTTTGAATGATCTTTTGGCTCTCCGTTAAGCGTTCCTGTCTGCTCCGTCTGGAAGCTAGGCGATTAACACATTAAAAGTGTTCTGTCTAGATATAAAATTTATTTGGTGCTAACAGGTTTGTGATGGATTGCGCCAAGAAATGTTTCGTATAATAAAATAGTTGATTTTTACGTGAGATATTTGATATATTTTCCAGAATATTTGAATTGTTTTTTTCTAAGTAACATTTCAGACGTACATAAGGATTAGTATTAGGCCTAGTGAAAATACTTGTAAACCTTTGGGGGGAAAAAAAAAAAATATTACCGAGATTTTATTTTGAGAATACCTTCTTACATCCAAAACAAAACCAGAGTGAGGTTTCAGAGACACTTGACACCATAAAATTCTAACCTTTACAGTTATGCATACATTATTTAGTGCGCATTTGCAGTTTTCACATGAAGCATTATCTAGTTAAAAAGGCCTTCATAATTATTAATTTAAGTGTCTAGCAGAAAGGTATCCAACCGGCATAATCTGGTAAAGCAAGTAAGGTAGCTTGGAAAGCTTGGCATGAAGCTTGATATTATTAGGAAATTTACGACAATGAAACTGGTTTAACTCCAGCTCCCTTCAAACGATGTCCTGGCAACAAAGGCTCGTAAATACACCTCTAAACACTTCATTAAACTAACACATTTAACCACTCATTGGTTTTCTGATATATTATCAGCTGGGTGTTGATTACACTACCTAGTAGCTTGTATGTTAAAAGTAATGGGTTCTCTCTCACTGGCTACACCTATAAGATGGCTTGATGCCTGCTCAAATGTATCTCAGCCAGCAAGAACTGCCTGTCAGCTATTGGCTTATGCATCCTAGGTCGCTTTACAAATCCTACTTCCCTTGTTTTGTTCATTTAAAACAAAAAAATTAGTGCCGTTTATTTAATTATTCATTCAGCCAAAACGAGTCATGATGAACCTACAATTGCGTCATAAAATACGAATGGGTATTGCACAGACAGGTTGGTAATCAGTTTGATGTGATTCAGATTTGAAAACAAATGTTTGTTTTATGAATTTATATACACACATCTGTTTCCTTCCTGCAATGCAGACCAAGACCAAGTATAGTTAGAAGATGAATGGATGGATGGATAAATGGATGGATGGAAATATTCATTCTTCCTTGTTAAGATTTGCATGGCATTTTATAGGGTGTGTATACCTAATCCTGGAAAAGGCGGAAATCACATTTGGTACTCTATGCTGGACATTCCAAAACCAAAAGGACTTGGAATCAATGTCTCCTGCTTCAAAGCTTCCATTGAGGCAGAATTTTCCATGTTTCTTGGCGCTGAAATCATATTTTTGCGGAATACCTCTCTATGCAGTATCCTACCCAGCATACCTGCCCCCGAAACGCTTAACGAAGATTTACGTGAGCATCACTGATGAACACGCAGGCAGAAAAGCAGTTCATTTTTCCTAGTAGAAAAAAAGGAATGTTCTGGATGAATGCAGCAAAAACTTAGGAGCTGAAGGGAGGAAGGTACCAGAAGGGCTGCCTAACACCTCATGAGCATGACAACATCATTCAGTAAACAGTTTTCAGATGTTAAATGTAGAATGATCTTCCTATTCAGACAGCTTTTAAGGCAACAAGTAAAGTTCTGACTATTGTGTGAGTAGATCCACAGAGTCCATTGACTCTTTGTTATTCATGTATTCACCACTGTTTGTTATTATCTTGGAAGCAGGAGAGCGCACATTTACATTACATTTACATTCATTTATTTGACAAAATGCTTTTGTCCAAAATGACGAATAAATCAGGATCAGAGATCAGGGCACTGACAGTGTTTCTGAAGCGATTAGGGTGAAGGGCTTTGCTCAAGGGCCCAGCAGTGACATCACTCTACCATGAAACAGGATTTGAATCGGCGTCCAAACCCACTGAGGCACACGCCGCCCCAGCAAATGCCCAGGCAGCTGAACTGTCAAAGGCGAGAACGTATCGTTCCTGAAATACTGTCTTCAGGTGCAGCACTAGTGACAGCGGGCGCTCTCTGAATGCTAGTCCCAGTGGCGTCCTCTGATGATGTCACGTGGGTCAGATATTAGGAATTCAGCCTATCCAGCCGGGCCGGTCCTGATGAAAGACTTACTAGGCAATTAGGCCTCAAAAGCCCATTTTTCACCACGAGACACACTGTGTTTATCATCGGCTTCAAAACCACCCAGTACCCACATGACAAAGGCCGTTTACAGTGTTGTCACGAAGGCACTGATGGAAAACACCAATTTATTAGATAATACCTTTGGTTGAGCATTCCGGTTATAATGGAATGTAAACTGGAATAAGAGCATAAGGGAAGTTCGGAATAAGTGTGAATGAAGGAGCTTTGACTTCCAGAAGGTGGCGGATATATTGTGGTGTTTTTCAACCTCTACTTCTGTCTGCTCTGTCAGTCTCCCTTGAAGTATTGAGATATTGAAGCACACCTGTCCGGTTGAAGGAGCCCATCCGTCGCCAGGTTTCCTGTCAGCTTGCATTATGCACGAACCTTAGCATGGGCTGCAACAGCCTCCATGTGACGGGTTTGTCTGGTGCCACTGGAGACCCTGGCAAGCGCAGCAGCGATCCACAAGCGAGCCTCGGCCTGCGGCCAGATTATGCGTATCGCTCCCTCGTGGTGCGATCTTGTCGCGATCATTACGATTATTGATGTTGTTACCTCCGTGATGAATACGGCTGCGTTTCAACACTGGCAGGTCTTCAGTTGTTCCTGGAACGTTCCGGAGTCCCTCAGACTGAGCCTCATGCAGCGTGTGAATGTGCTGTTCTGGACCGGTTCTGGTTAGGCTCACCGGGCTGTTCTCCCCAGGCAGGTCTCTTTGAATTGCTGTTGGTTGAGAAAACTTTTTTTTGTATATTATTATAGTTATTATTATTTTGAGTGCTTTAAGATGGCTATTAATGGCATGATTTTTTTTTTTTTGTTTGCATTCCCCGTCAGGAATGCAGCCCAGGACTTGACGGCTGTGTCGTAATTGTCGACCTTGTTTGCTGCAGTCTTTGCCGAAACTCCATTTAGCTACGAGAGCAGTCTGTAATTTGCGGAGGTCTGTGATTATACTGCATCCAGTCCCTTCTCCCGGGGGGCATAGGGGGTGGGGGTGTGGGGAAGTGGGGTGGGGGTGTGGGGGTGTACAAAGTGTTTACGCCTGTTCCTTTGGCCCCTTTCCTCGTCTAACCAGACCTGCCAGAGAACTCTGGGCAGGAGATGAATGTGTCGACCCAGAGCGGGCACATTGCACGCGTGTGATGGATCGCAGGAGTCGAGTGATCGGCTTGGTCCTCACCCTGCACACTTACGTTTATTGTACTTATGAGTTCTGTCCTAATGAGAAGTGAATTTCTGGCCTGGGTGTTTGGGTGCTGGTGAACAACATGTGTGATTTATTATTATTTTGTGTGTGAACATCCTAACATAATGTTTCACGACCTTTCACTCTGCTGCCTTCTCTACAAGAGATTGGGGAATTGTTTTTTTTTTTTGCTTAAATTAATTTAAATACAACTGAATCTATAAAATGACATAAAAATACAGATTGGTTGGGATGTCGCTGAATATTCCAGGGGAATATTTTATGAATTTTGTTAAGTTCATAGAGGTTGTGGAGAACATTCTGGGCTCACTTTTAATCAAGCGAAGAAGAAGTTTTACGACAAAATATCAGCAGAAAGAAGAGACGTGTATATCTGTCTTCAATGATACGGCTGTCTTCAATTCCTCTTCTATTTCCTCTTGTTTCTTCTGCTTTTTATTGTAAGGAAATTATCAAGATATTTCATGTCGGCAATCTTGTAACGGTGTATTAGAGTCTTGATGTTTACTTAACTATAATTATTATATAGGGTTTAAGTCAGTATTTTAATGGGATTTGGTTATGTTCATTTTAGGCTAAATTTACTCAACTTTTTTTTTTTTTTTTTAAATAAAGCTTAATATACAAAACATCTCAAACAGAACTAGAGCTGTTCTGCTTGTTCAGTGAGTTGGAAAACGTAGCTTATTTTAAAATGAAATCCCCAATAAAGAACTTACAGAAAAGTGTGAGAAAGGGAATTAATGAGCTTGTCTGGCAGAACATATGCAGGATACAAAAAGAATGGCGGGTGATTGATGTCATCTGCTGCAATTTTCAGAGCAAAAATGACTATTTGATTGCAGCTAGCTCATTTAAGTTCTTATGCTGCGCGCAGCCAAACTCTCATTTTCATTCCTCCAAAATAATATTATTCCCCGTGTTTTTCTTAATGCCGTCTGGATATCTGGAAAGGGAACGCGTCGTTGTCGCAAACCCCCAGCCCCGCATCGTACCCCTTTCCCGAAAACGTGGTGCTGCTTCATGCAATCGATCGTGGTAACGATCTGACGCCGGAGCCGAAAGGAGAGCGTTCGCTCTGATGTCCTGGGGCTGTTCTTCATGTGCGTGTTACCTCCGCAAGGTGAGCCTAACGGCTTTGGCTCGTTGCTGCTCTTTGGCACGCACCCCCCCCCCCACTCTTCGCTTGACATGTTTACCTGCCGATTAAAGTTACAGGCAGCCACAGACAGGGCCCGCAAATTTGTGACTATTCCACAGGATTCTTTTACCCAAAAGGCAGCCTGAACCAGTCCTCCCAGTTAGCGCTATGTGTTTTTGTAATATATCAAAAAAAAAAATCTGTCATGCGACAACAGCCTCATGTAACTCCAAAGAGTTCACTGCAAATTCTGACATTTCATTGGCTGTAGACGTTTGAAATTTAACTATATAATCTCTTGTAAGAGAAACAGATCGAAATCCAAATTCATACTGAGAATTTCAATGAAACGGAATCATTTTGCTCAGTCTGTTCAAAATATGAAGGTACACAACAATATTAAACAGCAAGATTACTAAAATGAACTGGTTTCAGTAGAAGTTGTTTGATAGACTGGATTTGCTTGGCCTTAAAGACAGTGAGGATCACTGGGTGATCAGGTGGCTGGGTCTCTTTCAAAGGATTGTGGGATAGGAGGAGGAACAAGCTTCTGATTTTATATCTGAGCACTTCTAATGCTGTTAATTCATCTTAAAAGCAGTAGGTGACCTTTCTGTTCCCTGTAGCATCTCTTAGATGTTCCCTAGTATCACATATATGCTTTTAGGAGAAAGAGCTTTTTCCATCGATGGCAGTTTAATTTATCAGTAGTACAAAACATGAATGAAACAGTTGTTTAATGTCAACATCACAGCACCATAGTAGCGCATCTGTTTACGCTAGCCAGTGAGAAATGGCAGGTCCTGATTTATAAAATGATGCAGAAATGGAGTCTTCAGAGGGGTTGTGTTGGAGAGGTCATCCGTGCAGCTACCAGGCTGCATGCACGCAGATCTGTGAGGAGTAGCTTGCAGATTGAAATGGGCGGCATTACAAGGCAGTGACCTGTCTGGGCAACGTCACAAGAGGTGGAGGAAGATGGGGCCCCACCCATCGCGTGTGTCGGGGCACCACAGTGACTTGCAATCAGGTCGCCGGGCTCTCGTTAGCTAACGCTGTCTGACAGCTGCGCAGGTAGGCCCGGCAGAACGCTGTCGGGTGACGTATGACCAGTGCAAGGTGCCATTGCCCTGACAGCACAGGGACAGACAACCGGTCACCTCTTTGCTATCAAAGAGGCTTTTTTTGGGGACAGATCCTGTCACACAAAGTCCCCCGTCATGGAAATCAGCCCTCCGGCAACCTGCACCCTGACGTGCAGTGACAGGATGGGGGGGGGCAGCTGGCAGGCAGCGCCGTGACTGAATTTACTCGGAAAGGGTGAGTCATTCACCGTGTCACCGGCAGATACTAGCTGGAAGCCGGGAGGTGTGATCAAGGACCATTAGAGCTTGTGTGATCCTCCTCCTTATGGTAGAGACGCTTGCTGATGTGTGTCCCCTACCTGACACTCCAAGTTCACCCCCCACCCCCTTCCAGCAAAGGTATTCAGGAAAAACAGGCATAACCCAGTACTCTTGCACCAGATGGGTCACAAGTTCAAAAGTAGAGAGTAATAACAGAGCAGGCTGGTGGATTGAGGTTATCAACTGTGATGTAACTTCTGAAGGTTTTTTCGTCGTGTAGGACAAACGTTTCAGGGTCATAAGTGTCTGTGGCATTTAGCAGCAAGTAACAGGAGCCAATCCATAGGAAACCCCCAGCCGGTCCACGTTTTTGCTCCCTCCTAGTTCCCTGAGGACCAGTTTGAGGAACTGCTGTCGATTTCACTGAGAAATAGAAAATCCAAACATGATTATCATTGTTCCAGCTGCAACAGCTGACGCAGTAGGGGTTGGTTACTAAGTAAGTAACTGAGTAAAATTTATTTATACTGTAAAGCACTTTTCACAGACACAAGTCACAAAGTGCTGTACAAAACAATGTAACAATAAAAATAAGCATACTAAATCCATCCAAAAAATTTTTATGGAGCTTTTCTTTTCATCAACATTCATTGCTGCATTTAAAAGTAATAGTTTCACTTCTTTTTGAAGATTTTCACCCCTGGGGTATTTTTTCCATTTTTATTAAAAGCCTGTTAGAATCGCATTGTCGCTCCATGAAAATAGTTAGTATTGCAGTACTGACACCAGTTTCGCACATCCCTCAGCGCCCCAGGTAAATAAATGTCTTCAATTTATACAATTTAATAACCCTATATTGTGTCTATAACTAAATAGTTCATTATTTCCTTAAGTCCTGGTGCCACAAAATCTCACCACACACCAGGAAGTAAGACATGACAGTGCCCATGTTTGGCTGTCCCCCATTTGAGATTGGTGGGATGTGTAATCAGCTCCCGCCATAGACCTGAGTGATGTGTCTCCTGCTGTTTACTCCATTCATGGTGCCTCCTGATTGGGTCCAGGAGGTGAGCAGTTGCGTCTGGTACTGCTTGGCAGAACCTGGGGGCCCCTGGGCTGGATGGCTGGTCTGCTGCTGTGTTCTGGTCTGGTAGCTATTTCCAGGACTTTGGGGCTGATTCGGAAGCACGGGGAACATCCCCGGAGCGCTGAGGTACCGATGAAACGGTCGCCTCGCAGCTCTTCCTCGCCAGTCGCCTGCCAGTAATTGTTTGCAGGCTCTCGTGTGGAAGTCGTCTGGGTCCCTTTGATTCTCTCAATTTAAGCTGTGAAT
>JAODJU010000045.1:15128856-15151433 GCA_026776725.1 Gnathonemus echidnorhynchus
GTGGGGGGGGGGGGGGGGTGGGGAGAGATAAGGCCGCAGTGGATGGTTCTCCAATCCTGCTAGGTCTGCGTATCTGCAAAGTTTTGGTTCCACCCGAGCACTTAAACACCTGATTGAACTCATAGTGAACATACACACATAGACCGTTGTTATCAGTGTAAACTGTGCACTCTGCAAACTGTTTAGAGAGTAGAGGCTGAAACGATCAATCGTCATATCAATGGCACCCCTGAAGAAAAAAACACGGCAGGTCCTCATTAACGAAACCCTCAATATGCTGGGGTTAGCGAGAGCCTGGGAAGACAGAGAAAGAATGTGACCTATTAAGTACAAATGGCGTGTTTATGCTGAAGTGCTAGATAGGGATGTCATTTAGCATGGGGCTGTGTGAGAGGCTGCTCTGTTTGGATGAGATATCAGCAGCAGGGAGCGTTATTGGTTCACTTTAACTGCTGAGAGGAATGTCCACATAGCGTTTCAATGGAGCAGATCCCCTCTGGATAAACAATGTTGGACTTCTCAAAGCGCAATAAAGTCCGTCGGTCCCCGTAATCTAGCCAGACCCTCCAAACCGGGGTCTCCTTCAAATGTATTAATAGTGGAGGTCAGATCCAGAGAGCAGCCTGTGATTGGACGCAACACCTTAAGTCACATGGTCACACGATCCGAACACCATCCCAGCTGCAAAAGAATTCCAGACGTGGGCCGGGGATTGAGGGAGTTAAGGGCGATAGAGTAAAAGCCAAGTGATGTGCTACTAATTAGCTAATGATTATGAGGAAGGTTTAGCGCCGCTGTAACCCTGTGACCCTTTTAACAGATTTTCATGCTGCCAGAGGGCTTTTAAAGCAAGGAGAGGAAGGAAAAGTTAGGAAGCACAGCAGGCTTGGAAACCGCACGGTGCTGAAATGTCGTGTGTGGTACTCGAGTGTGTTTAGCTCTGGGGAGTCCTCTATCTCTGCGCTAATGGCCTTTTAGTTCGTTAGAGGCTAGCCTAATTGGCAACTCGGCCGGTGTTGTTTGGAAGAGGCGCGGCTGCGAAATGCGACGGACCTATCCGTGGCCGCGGAGGCTCTCGTCGCACGGTCTGACACCGACGCCACCTTTCAAACAATCTGCCGGCAGCCGGCTACGTTCCCCTTGCAGTGGCGACGGGCTGCGTTTTAAGCCTGTGTCATCGCGCTGCAGATCCGGGTGAAAGGCGCCTTTCTGTGCCCGTGATCGATCACCTGCCTGTCAGCTTTTAGCATCAGCTGAAGGTGGAATGGGGAATGAACATGCCAACACCATGTTGATGTGCTGCAACTGGACAAGGGACTCTCTGAACTCTCTCTCTCTCTCGCTTTCTTTGCTGAGGTTCAAAACTCGCTCATGATAATGCCTGTATCTAATTTCATTGTTGGGAGAGGGAGGTCTTAAGTCACAAAGTTTAGTAGAATGGTGGAGAAACACTGCACAAAGTCAGTGGAAGGTGACCACAAAAATGGACACTTCTTGTTTCCTAACTTCGTTATGTTTCCAGTTAAAGGACACATCTGAAGCTGATTGTTAAATTCAGTCATTTAGCCTCGTCATCTTTTTTTCCTTTCATGGGCGGGGGATTTCTTGAAAAGCGCTGAGATGGGAAGGACTCAGACATGTCTTTCCTGTGACAGGAAAGAGGTCCAGCATCATTCTGGTAATTCCCAGTAGAAAGAGCTTAAACAGAGAAGGCAACACTGCCATGCTTTTATTTACAAGACCCAGCTTTAAGTTCCTCCACAAATGGTTTTGAATCATGTTGTAGTCATAGCCAGAGTCTGTGTTTACATATGTAGGAGTCTTAAATTGCCAGGCAATCTCTCAAATGTTCCCAAGACTTGCAATGATTGCATTTTTATTTTTTGCTTCTTCCATTTCTCTCCATCTGTAGCCTGTTACACACCCTGGTCCCAAACGGAGCCTGTGGATTTCCAGGAGTCTAACGATTGTTCCATCGACCTCTTTTTCACCTGCCCCACACCTGCTTTTTTCTGTGTCAACCACGCTCAGGTCCTCTGTGTATCATACAGGAAATACTGATCTGAAAAAAGCGACTCCCTGTTTACCTACTGGATGGAATTCGAGCTGTCCCCATATGGGTGCACAATGAGATAAAGGGATCAGTGCAATTCCACTAAAGCCTTAAGTGACTTTGTTGCTCTAGGGTAATCCAGGGTAATCCTGCAGGATTTGGGCAATGACGCTCTAGGGGTACCTGACCCGGTGCGGGGGATGAGGATGGGAGGCCAACAGGCACATCTCACGGACCCCCCGAGCATTAATTCTGACACCTGGATTCGTGTGTGTGTTGATCTGTGGTGGTATGATGGCGTGCCGTGATGGATCCCTGTTAAGTGTTACACCTGCAGTCTCCATAGTACAGGAAGCTTTAAGTCCATGTGGTCTCACAGCACCAAGTAAATCATACATTTAAATCACTGCCTTTAACTTAAAAGGTATAGTTTTTTTTTGTTACTGATTTGTGCTTTATTGCTGTCAGTTCCCATCACTCCTACAAAATGGATAATAATAATAATAATAATAATAATAATAATAATAGATAGATAGATAGATAGATAGATAGATAGATAGATAGATAGATAGAATCTGAAACTGGCAATTCATATTTATGTGTAATACGAAGAAATAGGAACTGTCATATAATATAGTACGTAAATATGTAAGGCGCCATGATACTTTAAGTCGTTTTGTTAAGTAGTCTTCGCTTGTTTCACTCTTATTATGCTTCCTATATTCTTGGTCAACCACTAACGGAAGTAATTGCTTTTTCTGAGCTATCAAATACACATTGCGGTGGTAATCAGGGAGATTTACAACGTTGCTGGAACGCTGAAGTTACTTAACCACGATTGCATGGTTCCTTTAATCGATAAAGAAAAATTGAAACGCGTTTCACATTAAACTGGATGATAGATCGCAGAAGTCATTCGATAAAATATTCTATTAAAATGCATTGACTTTGAAAGTTTTAAAACTATCACATTTTTAATTACGTATAACCTTTTCCGTGCACGAGTAAATAAATGAATTTGTGTAGTACATATAGTACAGTACCGTATAGCCTAACCTAGCCTATAGCGTAGTAAAGTTAAAAAAAAAATAAAATCTTTTATTCATAGGAACGTGTTATTCAAGAACGCATGGGTATAGGCTGCGAGTGTATTTTTGCTTATTAGCTATTATTTTGTTAAGAAAACGATCAAAACGGGCGTTAATAATATCGTTGTAAAACTGGTTGGCTGGACGGGAAAAGTGACATGCGTTAATAGGTAAGCCGCAGTCCCCCACCTTGCGTCACCATATTACTGGGAGTGATGGGTGAGCGCTGCTCCAAAGCCAGGGGTCAGTCGTAACTACGAGGGGATTTACTGACATCTGCCGGGATCGTGTCTGATCCTCTCTGCGTCGTGCCTTGTGACAGTGACGATTGTCCGCGGCTCACCCCTCTGAAAGAGGACTTTCACTATTGTTTCCAAACATATATTCTAATGCAAATTTCCCTGACACTCGAGGACTTGCAAACAGATGTGCGCCATTCATTTACGTTGTAGCCTACTTCATTTGTTAGCGGATGTCTAAGAGGACGTTTTGAGAAATAATTAAGCATGTCTTTGAATTCAATGTGGACTAAGTTACAAACACTCGGACATATCTACATATAAATGATGAAAAATATATATGAATTCGGAAGAATACCATATGAGCGAGAATACGTATTGGAATTTATTCACTGCTTGTTTTGATAATATGACTTCTTTAATTATTGCGACTTCTGAATGACCAAAAAGTCGCTTTCCAACGAAGATCAATGCTGAGTACGGGATCGTTGCACTGCATGACGCGCATCCAATACCAGCAAGATTCATTTCATTAATTCATTAATTTATATTGTATGCCTGATTCCTTTATAAAAGTGGAACATCATTAAACAATATTCAAAATACATTTTGTTACTTTATGAAAGGTTGTTGCTAAATATTGTGTATTTAACTTCAGAATAGCACTTCATAACTTTCAGAGTCAACAACAGGTTATTTACAAAATGTATCCCTTTAAAATGCTCTGGGTTAGTTACACCCTGCACTAAAATTATCATCTATTTGAATAGTCCATCCATAATCGAACTATGTAATTACGACTACAGGTATAGAAGCGATATGATAAAACTGATAAGATGAATTTCATTTTTCGATGAATTAACAGATAAAAGTAGAAGATGTAATGGCATCAAATAGCATATAATGGAACTCTGAACCTGAATCATTAGGCAAGGCAAGTTTATACAGCACAATTCAGACGGAAGGCAATTCAAAATGCTTTACAAAGGCAAAGGGATACATTTAGCCTAAATAAAAGACTTTAAATTCACATTTAAATGACAAAAAGCCTAGAAGCCAAACAAACAAATAAATAGTTAACTGAAAACATTGTAGCGACAATGAATGACTAAACTGATTTAATTTAAAAGCTGCAGCAAACTAACGTCTTAATTCCTGAAAAGCATTTAAACTGGCTACTTGTTGCTGGTGCTGTGATTTGTCTCGAGGCCAGTTTTATACTTCTTTGCCCGGCATTCTCTGATTTTTCAATGTATTGTACTAATGTTTTGTTGTGCGACAATATAAAATACAACAGCATTTGAGTGATCTGTTATTTCTAATAGCGGTCTTTAAATAAAAAAATGAATGTAATCAAACTTTTTGCTGCTTTAACGTTACCTTTATTTAGGCTGACAGAATTATAACACGACTTTTGCAGCATAGTTAATTAGAGATGTAACGTAATAAAAACGACAGGCCTTTTACGCGAATAATAATAAATCGGTATGTGAACTGCCGTTTTCCGTATTTGGAACATTAGTATTAGGAGAGTAGTAAGTTTGATTTTAAGATTTAAATAGGCGTACTACACCGTGAACAACCCAAATAAAAACGAGGACTACTAAAATGAAAACTGTAAAAATACACGTAATACGTGGTAATCACTTTTCAGTAAAACATTTTATCCGCTCAATAATATTTTCACCTCAGAAAATTATTTTTTCCCCCTCTGTTTTCTGATAGGTCAATATATATACATGGGCGATTTATCAGCTGTCGGCTGCTGCCATAGGCTGGATCCGCTGTCAATCACAATCCTGCAGCTCGCCGCGTTACCCCGGCGCCGCGCAGGTTTTGCGCAGTGGCTTGGCGGATTGGCGACGGAGATGCGCCCGGAGAGAGCAGAAGCGCGAGGATTTAGAGGGACCCCGGAGTGCACCGGCTAATAATAATACTAATTTAAATCATTATGTATACATGGCGATAGACATAGTCAGGTATAGAATCAGTTTCACACTCCGTAACACTATCCTGTTAAGTGCACTTTTTTCTCTCTTTTTTGCACTTGCCGAATCTTTTAGCGATGTCTTTTGCTATTTCTTCCAGGAATGAATAACTTTGCCAGTATGTCTGGCAGGACTGAAATTCTCATCCGAGAGTCTTATGGAATATAGCTTGGTTTGTCATAGTCTATATGTGGTCTTATTAAGCCCCGTGAAAAATAAACTCTTAATTTTGTGCATCATGTTTTTATTGTGGGTCTACATGCTATATTGCTGCGTCGGCTACAGTTCCACGATGCCAAGTTTTATGATGGACTCTGACCAAGGGAAGGACGTAGGTTTTGTCAGTGAAAATAAAGACGCACCGGGTAAAGACCTTGTGTCCAAATTGCTGCTTAGACCCAAGAGCCCACTGGCTCTGGATCCCGATTACAATTCACCTTCTGTCAGGACGGCTTCTCGGGAATTGTTGAATAATGATCTGGAAGCGGAGAAATCGGACGTTTGGGATGAAATCGGAGGGGAGCGGAGTTCCCTGGAACCGTGCGGCTTGTCGAGTTTCTCCAACGGGTCGGAGAGTAAAAAGCTGCCACAGGCGATCATCATCGGGGTGAAGAAGGGGGGCACGCGCGCGCTGCTGGAGTTTCTCCGCGTGCACCCGGACATCAGGGCCGTGGGAGCCGAGCCGCACTTCTTCGACAGGAACTACAATAACGGGCTCGACTGGTACAGGTAAGGCTTTCCTGCAGAATTCATCATCAGAAAAAAAAAATCACCTACCAGTCTACTGCAGCTAAGCCGGAAATTGCACTTCAATTTTATTTATCTTATTTGAGGCTTTACAGGCAACTTGTTACAGTGTTCTGCTTTAAAAAGTTAAAGGAGTTTGTGCCTGATATCATTTGAACTCCACTTTATTTTTTTTACGAAGTAGGCCTAATGCAATTATAAAAGTTATCCTCATCAATATACAAATCCCGGCACCTCTTCATTTTATATGCCCACTACCACAGAAATAATATACACACAGGCCTATAAGGCTGTTCGCGTTATATGTGGGGAAAAGCAAATAAATTATTGTGGTAACTCGTTTAGACAACTGTTTACTGTATTGTTTAGTCTTTGGGGAAATGGATTTTCTAAGTATTTGCATTCTAGCCACTTTTTCATTCAAAAAGTAATGTACAAAGTATTAAAATATTTTATAGGCCTAAATATGTACAGTCAAAATATGTTTAAAATGTTATATATATATATATATATATAGAACTCCGGGTTGATTATGACATTTTAAAATAATAATTTTAAACACTGTTGCATATTTGGCCTGGTAGTGTTTTTTTCCGAGGAATCAGCACTGTACACTGTGAACTAATCATAATGCCATAAACAATGAATAATTAAACACTTATTTTTGTTGCAATGGGTGAAGACAGCTTTATATGTTGAAAAGCCACATTGATAAAGATAAATGAACGTGCATATTTCACGAATAAATCTTCACGCCTTGTTATATTGAGGGACACAGGAGCCGTGGAAATGAAAAAAAAAAAAAGTTCTTTATCATTGTGACATTTTAGGTCTTCTGTGATGAAAAATCACCAAGAGACTATAGCACCGACCGGTATTTTACGACAAATTCAATAAAAAACGGAAGATATATGTAGGCTTATACGTTTATTCTAAAGGGGGAGAGACAACAGCGGGTTTCTGAATGAAATAAGATTAGGGTATAATAATAATTTTTATCTTCGCGTCTTACACAGGTAATGTTCAGGACGATCATTTACATAAACTTCCATGTTTAATGATAAAAACAATTACATTTTTTTATCTTAGTCAAATTGGAGAACTGTTTTTAAAACCTTTTAAAATTTCGTGTTAAAATCGAGATCTTACAAGCGCAGATACTGATACTTTGCCACGAGTTTCCAAGGAATTCATTATGGCGTTTCTGCGGTGTTCATTACAAGAGAAACAGTTACGATAATTGTGAAACGAGTCCACTATTGGGAGTCTAACGTGGTTGTTTTTGTTGTCGGCCTTCTTCTTAAAAGCTTTGGGTCACTTTAAGCTTTGTTTTGTCTCCCAGGTTAACCTGCTGAAGTCTAAACTGCGGCCACCGGTATTACTTTCTTATCGCTTAATCGCTAATGGCATAACTGACAATGTCAATATGTTTCACTAGGAAATACAAACGAATAAGCCTATCTAAAGCGACGTTGTTTTTTTTTTCGGCCAAATCAGGGACATGGCCCACAGTTAAATAATTACAGATGGGGATTAAGCAGGGTCTGTTGGAGATAAGGATGTCTTATAAAAATGGCAGACAAACAACATATGGCTTTAGTGCTAAACTGCAGTTAGGGGGTTCTGTGTCAGTCAGGTTTAAGTGTGGACAGGCCGCTTCCAGTCACAGAACCGAGGTCTGCTGTGATCTGCCACGTGTATTAGGTTATACATATATATACATGGACAAGCAGCATAGTCACATGGTTCTGAAGGAGGTGGGACCAGGGTCCGTGGCCTGGTGTCTGTCTGCGGCCAGTACAGCCACATTGTAGGCCAGCTCACCTGCAGAACTCCCCTGAATCGCACCTCTGAGGTCCTGCGGCTCTGCTCGCCACATGCAGGCCTCGTCCCGCGAGCGTCGGCAGACAGGACTTGAGCGTCCGCTCTGCTTTCCAAGAGCCCACTTTACAGTAATGCCCCCGAATCATGCTAATCTCAAAGCTGCCAAGCATGGGGGCCATTTACTGATCCCTCCGACGTAATCCTTTGCTGTAACATTACTGCAGTCCGTTTCCTTCAAACGTACTATATTACTCATTTCTTAACTTTACGTTTATTGTGTTTTGTCATCTTGATTATAACTGTAGTCCAACTGCCGCTATACTTTATATGAACGACGTACATAACAGACGTTAGCGCCGTTTTGGCGTTTTCGCTGTGGCTCCGCAGGTTAAGCCGGCGTGCCTGTAATCGGAAGGTCGCCGGTTCGCGCGCGCCCCCCGCAGAATAGCCACGTCTTACCCCCCCAGCTCCATGGGCGCGGCTGCAGACGGCTGCCCTTCGCTGCCAAGGTCACTCTCACCTGCATGTGTGTCTTTGTGTCATGGAGAGCAAGACGGGGTCGGCAAAAAAAGGGTCATTATTATTATTATTATTATTATTATTATTTATTTACTCACTAGAGACACACCTGAGAATTCATACATTTGTATAAGTCTATGGAATTATAAAAGTACAAAATTTCTTTTATACATTTCTTATTAAAATATCTTATTAAAATATCTTTATAAGGCACGAGGCCATCCTCAACTCTAAGAAATAAATACCGTCAAAGAAACACTAAGATTAATGCGTGTGAGTATAAGTGAGGGAAATAAAGAATGAGAAATTAGTGTTTTTTTTTGTTATTGCAAACAGTTTCTCTGTTAAAACACACCGGCAACTCCCTAAAAGAGAGATTGCCCAAAAATGGTTAATCATTGGCCTAATCCTTAAGCACACCCAGCGAGGAGAGACAGAGCTCCCTTCAAAGACTGGACCCGTGAGACTGACACAGCCGTAAATGTGCGCGAGTTTGCTGGCCGTCCTGGTGGGAGCGGGTAGTTAATGCTGATAAGGGCAGCGGGTCGTTAGAGGCGCGTTAAAAAACAGCTAATGGGTCTTTTATTAGGCAGGAGCTTCACTCTGCGATTTGCAATTGAGCAAAAAGCAAATGGATGCTTTACGATTTTCTTTATCAAGAACGGTTTCTCAGGATGCTACAGGATTGCAGAGCTTGCCGCAGGGATAGCCCACCGCTAGATTCTGTGCCAAAGTCAGCGCTGTGTGGAAACTAAATCGCCGAGTCTCTCCCTTTGTTGTGAAATTGACATTGTCTGCATTCTGCCCTCGGTCGAGAGGAACAGGCTCTCGGACTGACTCGAGTCTCGCGAGCGGGAGTTCATTCCTTACTGGCGAGCAGTTGGCTCACTTCTCGCCCCGTGGAAAGTTTAGATAAGCGATTCTTTTAGGGAAGATAAACAGACGACCAGCAGGACTTCTTCAGAGGAGAGGAAACCATATTTCATCATTAATATCCCAAGCCCTTCTATAAATGTCAGACACTAACGGTCAGCGAAGAGACGAGCAGTTAATGAGTGAGGCTTACAGGGCAGTGCTGGGGAGGGGGTGGGGGGGGGGCTTGTTGATTACTTATAGACGGAGCAGTTTGCAGGCCTTGAACTACAATGTGAGACAAGTCCTGGAATGCAAGCCCTCTCTGTTTGAACTGTCGGCGGTTGTGTAATGCTCTCTGCGGTTTGGTTGATTTTCACAAGGCCGGCAATCACTGGAACTGCGCCTAACCTTTCCCACTATCTCCCTAGGAGTCTAAGGGGCATCTGAGTCTAAGTCAATGATGTTAGTGCGTGTCGAGAGGAATGGATACAGGAGAGAGGATAAACAAGACAGATTACAGAAAGTGGACCTGAATAGTTCACTGCATGTAAAAGTTGAGTTTGTCTCCCGGGTATGAAAGCAATAGAATGCAGAGTTCTTGGCATTTCTGTAATCCTGAGTGCCTGTAATGGCAGAGTTGTGAAAAACAAGAATATGCCCCTAACTTTTACATTACGTACTTTTACATACATTACAAACTGCACATTTCTGACGGCGGGGCTTTGATCTGGAAACAACCCGCTTTGTCTTCTGGAGGCGATCGGTGTCCTTGTGAAGGGCGATCGACCTGTAGGATGGCTCAGAAGTGCAGTTACAGCTCTGTGGCTAAATATCCCAGCATGCATTCCGGTTGCTGCGGCATTCTAAACACCGCCAGTCTTTTGTCAAGCATCCCCAGCATGCACTGGTTCTAGCACTACTCTGTTAAGGTTTGATTGGAGGAAACATAAAACTGAAGGTAGGAGGAGGCTTTAGGTTTGCCAGCAAGCACTAGTTTGGCCGTCAATCCGAGATAATTAGCCCGAAGATACAGGTCAGCCCTGACGACAAAATGGCCTCAGGTCTGAATTCTTTGTGACTCGGGCATCACCTCCTGGCAACAAATGCGAGGTGCCTGCACCTGCGCTACAGAAATCGTCATAGAAACAAGTCACATGACCCAATCTGAGACGTATCACGTTGCAGATGGCCCTTGGGTTCTTGCTCTTTGGCAGATAAATGGTGTCTGTGCTCGTGTTTTAAATTTATAAAGCTGGAGATTTACTAGATATTTACTGAAAAAGGTCTTTGCCCCAATTTTTAAAGCAGCCCAGCTGCATCAGGAACATTAGAGTTGGCGTCCTGTGTTACTCTTGCATTTGAGAGCGTGTTGCGTCCTGTGTTACTCTTGCATTTGAGAGCGTGTTGCGTCCTGTGTTACTCTTGCATTTGAGAGCGTGTTGCCCCAGATTTGTAGGACAAGAGAGAAGTAGTGGGGTAATTGACCACTGACTACTCCAGTGTCCTGGTCCTCAGTGGGAGGCCACTGGGCCCCGCCCACAAACATGACATTTACCCCCTTGTAGTCCGGCCCCTCTCTCTGGAGCCAAACACAATGGAGTTGGAGCTTGGCAAGAGCCAATGCGTGTCAAAAAAAACCTCCTGTCGCCAGAAGAAAGGGGACATTTGGCAAGCAGTTCGAACCCCATTCATTATAACCCAAAGAAGAAGACATTTGTTATTCGGGGGGGTGAGGGGGGCTTCCTTTTTTTTCCCTCTCCAGAAATCATTTGTTGTTATTCTCTTCGACTGAAGACACATGGGGGAGCATAATGCGGGAAGGAACTGAAAGGAACTCCTGAGAACTAGAGATATGGTTTATGCCATATTGTTTTGTTCGGTCCTGTGTTACCCACCGACCCCCCATTTTTTTTTTTTTTTGGCCCTGTGTGTACCCCTCCCCATGCCAGTGAAGCTGGAAGTCCATTCCCCCAAACGGTTGACCATTCATCACCGCTCAGCAAACACTTCCTCAGTCGGAATGGGCCTCATTTTCCTGCAGAGAATGATTGGCCAATAGCGGTTAATCGTCGCTCGAATCCTTAACGCACTCTGTGAGAAGCGGCAGATCTCCCCTCAACGGCTGGACCCTTGAGACTGAAATGGCCAGAAATTCCTGCAGGTTCTCTGGGCGTCCTGTGGTGAGCACATATTCAGTGCAGATAGGACCATTAGTTTGGTACAAGAACACTTTTCATACCCTCCAAGCCTGCAGAGGGCACTGGAGAACACATCTCAGACTTTCAAACCAAGCACATGGTTATAATATGCACTGTGAGATGAAGTCTTTTAGAAGGATATATCTTAGATCCTAGAATGTATGAGTACATTAGCATTTTACTACTATGAGTTGGTTTGGAACATCAGAGTGAGTGTTCTTCTCTGTTCTCTTCAGAGGAACCTTAAGGAGACAGGGAACCCTGTCATACTTCCCTGGTACAAATGCAACACAGATGCACTTGCATTACAATGCAGTTTCCCATAAGATAATGCCTGTTCAACACTGTTCCATCAGTACTGAAAGTAAACATTATAGCAAATCTGATGTCCTTATCATCCTGTGAATGCCATGGTGCTATCCCAACCCATACTAACCACAGGAACCTTTTCATTTGAAAATGACAGGACTGCAGTGCCCCCTGTAGGCACGGAGGATAAAAATTTTTAACTATACTAAAAACTTTGCAATACCTTTTAGTAAAATCCTTGGGCGTCTAACTACATGCCCCTGGGGAGCATATAGTCATATTTTAAAGAGCTAGAAAAGTTGAACATAAACCAAAATGTTTCTCAAATTGTGTCGAACATACGCTGAATTAGCTCAAATGGATTTATTCAGCTGGGCGATAGAGCCTTAAAAGAAAATTGTTTTCCAAATACTGTCATTTCGGTTTTACTGTTTTGAGTGTAAAATAAACAGCATATGGCGAATGTAGCTCTTTGGTAACGCGCTTCTTACTCGTCTCCTAGACACAGACCAGCTCCGCGTGCAGTCAGACCTGCAGGCCTCGCAGTCCAGACGCAGCCGTCAGCTTAATCCCAGTCAACCGCATCAATATCCTGTGGCCTCCGCTCCCTAAAAATGAAATAAGGCGAACGGGGGAGAGAAATGTGCTTCTTTTGACTTTTAATTCCCTGTTTAGCCTCGATTTTAGCCGCTGCCTTTTAGGAAGTCCTCAGTGGGAGGGCAAACGCAGAGATGGTGCGACGTTCCCTCAGCGTTGCCGTTGGCATAAACACGTAGACGCTGGAGCAGGTTTATAGAAGCCTGTCACAGCTAGGTGTTAAACTGTTGCATCAGGTGTTTACCATAACAGTCACACTTATTCATTGCAGATGCCTATTAGGCGATGGTGTCTACATGTAAGCTGTGTTCCCATTGGACGCTCAAACTGTATCTCCCAGCGAGCTGTGTTCCCATTGGACGCTCATATCTCCCAGCGAGCTGTGCTCCCATTGGCCTTCGGGCTCTTCCAGAGGAATGGGCTCACATGGCTGGCACCGGGCTGGATTTGTTTCTCGCCCCTGGCATTGCGTTTGTGGAGTCTGTATGTCATAACCATGTTGGCATGGGGGTCCACCCACAGTCCAAAAAATGCAGGGAGAATCTGCCTCTCAGAATTCCCCTTAGTGTGATTGTGTGCGTGACTGCCTGCCCTGTGATGGACTGGCATCCCGCCCGGGGTGTCCCTCGCCTCGTGCCCTCTGCTGCCTGGGATGGCGTCCAAACTCCCCAACAGCCTGTACTGCATAAGTGGTTATGGAAGATGGATGGGTAAACGATTACTCAGAGTGGCGTTACCTTCCAGCTTCCAGTTTAAAGAAGGCTTTCTTGAACAGATCCAGTTTAAGAACCTTAGTTTAATGGTTCTGCTGCAGAACCTTTAAAACTGTGGTCTTTCTCAAGACACACTGCTACAGTAGAATAAGTATTCTGTAGACATAAATAGGGGATCTTATGTTCCTGTCTAAATCCCTGAGCAGATGCTTCTGGGCGGAAACGTGCTTTGACAGAGCCAGTAGCGCTAAACGGTCGTGTATTGCAAGCCCCAGTGAACTCAAGGTCCAAGGACATGTTCTCCACCCAGTGGAGACCTGGAGACTGGTCTGCACCCAGTACACCTGTCAGGCATAGAGGGAGGAGAAGACTGAGATGAATAAAACGCTTAACTCACTTAAGATAGATGCTTTCTGTGTTCTGCTCTGCTGCCGGAGGGAGGGTAATCAGCGTTGGTCAACATCCTGGTCAGCTGTGAGGGGCCTGTGAATGTGACCGAGTGCAGTAGGGGCCAAGTGGGGGTCCATCGATTCACAGCCGGGTCACGTCGTTCACAGTCATTGGCTCATGTGCGAATCACAGGCTCAGCAGTGTGTCGCAATATGTAATGGTGACAAATCCATTGACGTACTTAATTTTTATTTTTTTTTTACATTAATTACAATGTCCTGTGTTAAACATCTCCATTGTTTTGGAAAGTCTGAGAGATCGCAGTAATGGCTTTCTGTTCACAATCCCCATAATTGGCTGCACGGCACTCTGATTTACGACTCCGCGGAACACGAAAGACACAACAGGACGTTCATTTCTGGAGGATTAAATATTGAACATTTTGTGTTATTGCTTTCTAGGAAAAAGATGAAAAAGAAACGCGACTCCCCGGCAGCGCAAAAGCATTTCCATGATTGCTTTTAAATGGCACCGATTTGATTTTTCAGGGATTGAGAATCACAGGGTTTAGTATCCGATTCTAAAACGTAAACGCATGTTTTTATATGGGATGAAAAAGGGGGGGATCGCAGTAACAATCTACGGAGTTGAATTGCTGGTAATTGAATTTCAGCATCATTTTAACCTTTGAGAAAGCTGATCTTCTGTCGTTGGTTTAACAAACACAATGCATCCCCTAATCCATCAATGGCTTCTGCCGCCGGTGATTTTGGCAGCATCTAACGCTGGAAAAACCACCACCCCCCCCGTAAAATTCAACATCTGTAGAGGGGGAACACAGGTTAAGAAACGTCGCACGTGAGTTGGGGATGGATTCAAACCCACAACTATTTGATTGATTTAAAAAAAAAAAAAAAAAACAGCAAAAATAAATGGTTTTACTAACATTCCTGTATCCCTAAGCAAGTCTTTAAGGGGAAAAATCGAATCCCCTGCTGAAGTGGCCTTACAAATAACAGGCCGCTGTGCATCTCAGCGCTGCGTTCTGGCATCTGTTTCACTCCCATACACGAACCTTGAGAGAGCTACTGGAAACACTCAAACCAGAACCATTTAGTAAGGCGAATACCTGCCTCTGATCGCACTCCTTGGCACCTGAGAAACATCAACACACGTGCTAACTGAGAAGTCTTTGCGGCCATTTTGACTTCTGTGTGTTATCCCCGTTTGGAGGAGAATGGGGATACGTCATAATGACAGAACAGTCAGCCATTGTTCATTCTTAGTAACTGTTTTGTGGTAAGAAGTCTAGTAACGTCTAGCAATGCCGTTGAGGAATGATCCGTGTGACGTCACTGTTGTACCTCTGAGCAGACTAATTTCTAAAAATAAATTTGCATATGGGTTCTATTGAGGGAATTCATTCATGAAAAATAGCACGCAGGCAGAGACAAGGAAATTATTTGGGTTTTTTTTTTGTCTCAGTGACTCCTCCCACAGCGGTCACCTGACCTACCCCAGAAATGACAGCATAATGCTTCACATTCAGCGGCGTAAAAAATTCCCGCAGTCCGTGGCCCCGCCTCCTTCGTACCGCTAGCTCTCTGCTGGGTGACAACCTTTTCACAATGACAAAGGGTGCCTGGTGTCAGAGTCATTTAAAAAGATATCTCATAAATCATATCAGAATAATAGGTATCTTCCCTCTAAAAGCCACTGGGCCTTTAATAGCTCTGCCATCTTCCTTTCTTTTTTCACTCTCATTCCATCCATTCTTCTACCACTTCATTGATAAGAAGAAATAGCCCAGTAGGGGGTTGTGGTTTTGAATCCCTGATGAGAGTCTCTGATTGGATCCTCTAAGTGGGAACAGTTTAATCTGTCCCACAGATGCTTGTTATTAACGCGGAAGAAGAAAATGTTAAATACAAAGGGCCTTATTCGGGCCCTGGAGGGGGACATAGTCCCAAACACAGAGCACAGACTAAGGTACCCCCCCCCCCGAAGCCTTCACTGATGTTTGGTTACTTCCTGTTCCCAAGATCGTTTCTTTGATCTTGAGTTAAATACAGACAATGGATTTTAAGTTTTCAGATTTTGGGTCTTCTGGTGGCATCCTGGTCAGCCTTTCAAAGATATGGACTATGCAAGACCCATAAAGCACGTAGAGATCCCAGGAGCCCCAGGAGCATACATAAATTGTAGCCCTTCCCTCTACTGTAAGTCAGAAAAATGAATAAATGTAATATTAAATGTAATTCAAAGATATTTTGAAGAGGCATCCTCTAATCGGAGCACTCCTACACAGATTCTCCTTTCCCAACTGGATTAGTGGGTTTTTTGCAGAACCTAAAGAAGGACATGCTGTAGGATTGGGTAAGCAAGAGACCAACAGCACCAGGTAATTAGTGGGGTTTACACTCCCAGACCATGCTATGGGTCTCCTGAAGCGGCAGTAATCAGGGAGGCGTGATGAAACCCAGGCCACTCGGTCCTCGGGGAAACCGTAAAATGTAGAGATATCCTCAGCAAAGAGTCTGCAAAGCCAGCCTTTTGTTGCCAGTGAATGAGCCACTCTCGGGTCTCCTTATTCCCCCACTTGAGAATCATTGCCAGACATTGGCTGCTCGCAAATAAAAGAGCATTTGTTTATCTTGTGGCTTTAGGTAAGAGTCCAGTCCCGTGTCTCTGTTGGTGGAAATTACTTCCTGCCATACATCGACCGTTTCCCTCCAAAACAGAGAATCTGCCACCTGAGAGAATCCTTAGTCTAATGACAAAAGGTATCCGGGGCACAAATCTCCGTCCTGGGCTGTGAACCTGTAAGCTTCTGGCTGGAAATCCTTTTCTGTTGCCTGCAGGAGGCCAGCCCAGTGTTAGGCTGTAGCTAAACGATAGGATTTCAGCATGGCCTGAAGACACCAAGAAAATATTGTACCCTTTAGCAGGTAGTAAAGAACTATGGCCCCGAAGCATCATGAAAAAATCTCACCCTTTGGCAGTCATCTTCTCACATTTCCATAAGCATTCTTATCACTTTCACGTAATCCGCTCTCGTCAGGGCTGCTTTTCTGACATCTAACACTGCATTCCTGTGGAATAGAATACGTTTGCCGAAAAACAAACAACTGTGTTTTCCGAATACCTGCTTGATTACGGGTCTGCAGGTAAACGATCTTCTTCCTTACCCAGGTTCCTTTTGGAAATTGAAAAGCGATCCGTAAGTCGCCACAGGTGAGACTTTGTCCTCAGCAAGCATGTTCCTGTCTAAATCCCTTTCTTTAAGTTCACCACATGTGTTTAAAAAGGGTCCACCTGTCCCTACTGCCAGGGACCTCCTCTAAAAAGGAGATTAGTCTTGACTCGTTCCCCAAGGTGGACAGTGCTTATAGGTCAAGATGAAGTAAAGATCTCTCAAGTTTTAAGCACGGAGGATATAAAGGGTTAAAGTTTGAAAGGGCTGAAACTTTTCCACAACATCTGATGCAACTATATTATTAATTCCATTCTTCTCTCCACAGAGACCTGATGCCGAAAACTCTTGAGGGTCAGATCACCATGGAGAAGACCCCCAGTTACTTCGTGACCCGGGAGGCCCCGGCCCGGATCTACGCCATGTCCCGGGACACCAAGCTGATCGTGGTGGTGCGGGACCCCGTCACCCGAGCCATCTCCGACTACACCCAGACACTGTCCAAGAAGCCCGACATCCCCACCTTTGAGAGCTTGACCTTCAAGAACCGGAGCACGGGCCTCATCGACACCTCTTGGAGCGCCATCCAGATCGGGCTCTACGCCAAGCACCTGGACAGCTGGCTGCGCTTCTTCCCCTTGGGCCAGATGCTGTTCGTGAGTGGCGAGCGGCTGATCCGCGACCCGGCTGGCGAGATGGCCCGCGTGCAGGACTTTCTGGGCCTCAAGCGCATTGTCACGGACAAGCACTTCTACTTCAACCACACTAAGGGCTTTCCCTGCCTGAAGAAGGCAGAGGGCAGCAGTAAGCCCCACTGCCTGGGCAAGACTAAGGGCAGAACCCATCCCAACATCAACCCAGATGTAGTGAGACGACTGCGGGACTTCTATAGGCCATTTAACATGAAGTTCTACCAAATGACTGGACAAGACTTCGGTTGGGAATAAAGGACACCTAGTTTGGATGGGAATAAAGGACACCTAGTTTGGATGGGAATAAAAGACACCTAGTTTGGATGGGAATCAAGAGTTTTTTTCTTAATAAACAAAAGGTGAAGATATTGTCACTTGTGTAAACTGTACAGAAATCTATTCTATGGTAATTTATTTTGACTTTCCAAGCAATCGTCTCACTAAGCTGCCTAGTCACTTTCGTGCGTCGTGGGTCCCATCCAGGCCTCACTGTTGGTAATTCTGCATTCGCTCGTGTGTTTTTCTTCCTTCATCTGAGTCGAAGGTGCTCCCCGGCACCGGGAGTCAAGCAGGAACAAGGAAAATGGAACGGGTGACTTCATAAACAGACAAGACACTCAAAAAGGAACCAAAAATGCTGTGTTACGGGTATTTCAACCACAGGGCAGGGAAAACATTATATTTATCTGATGTGTAAAGTTCTCCTGTTCCCTTGGTTTTTTTAAACTGTCATGTCATATGGGTTTTTTTTAGCTCTATAGTGGAAGTTCTGCTTGATTGGAGATGTCCCATAATTCAGCTTTAACACTGGCGTGACCTCCCCAGAGGTACATAGCCCACTTAGCCGAACCAGGATACGTCTCCAGTAATGTAAGGTAATGCTTATTAAATAGTAGGTAAATTGATAGACTAATCCATACTCATGGCAGTAATTACATGGAAAGAACATCTTGGCTTCTCAGCCTTTGCCCACAAATAGCTGATCCATCACGGAATAAATGATCTGGGAGTGACAGCAAGGTCTAATTTGATAAAGAGACCCAGGCCTTAGATCCAGACCCTGTCTCTTATTCCATTGTCCGGTCGAAATTACTCTCCCTCTTACTGGAAAATGAGCAGATTCATCAGAAACGGGCCACCACTGGGTCACGGTGCCAAGGTCTCGGCGTGGTGGATGGATCTCCTCTAAGTCCAACATTCGAGCCTATCTCTGCGTCACACCTTCAGCTGGTTTGGGAACCGACCCAATTACATTCGGAGCTTGAATGTGAACGTGCTTGCGACTGAGTAGCTCAATAGCTGTAGACCAAGCCTCAAGTGGCCATGCTTGGCTTTTGTCTTCGACCGTGGATGACAGGGTGGTATGTATCTCAGCAGTTTAGGCCTCTGTGACAGTTGCTGGTTTGAATCCAAGGTTTGCCTGGTTGGTTTCTCCACTGGCCCCTTGAGTGAGGCCTTTAACTCCCAATAGCTTCAGGAACTGTCTCACCCAGTCTTCTCAACTGCATATCTCCTTGGATAAAAGTCTCTGCTAAATAACAGTAAATGTAATCCCTTTATGGGTAGTGGGAGAATGCTGTTGAAGTTTCCACTCATCTCTATGGTCACTGAGATCTTTGTGTGGACATTAGCCCCGATTACATACAGGGAACCACCGTGAGTGTGCATTCTGTGCAATGCAACATAAAGCGTAAAAGTTCTGGGTGGTGGCTTATCTCCATGAACTAAAGTGCCTCACGTATTGGTGAAACGAAAATTAAACAACAATTGGGCTTCTGTACGCACTTCATCCATCTGGATGGTTAGGGGACTGCGTCATTCTCCTGTGGAGCGCACAACAGTTGACAGTTAACGTTTTGGGGTTGGAACAGAGGCTTTCTCGGGGTGTAAATCAGAAGCAGACAGGCAAACACCCACCTTATTTTTATGTCTAGCCTGCGAACACTTCCTGTTCTGCACTTCCTGTTTCTTTTTTTTATTTTCTATTTCTGAGTGGAAGCATAGCTGCCATGCAGAAACTAACCCTGAAAATGCAGACTTTTAAAAGTTGTTAGAAATGTAATAATGGTAATAAATAAACAGGTGCAAGCAGTGGAGTTTGAATGGATCACTGCTCTGGTTTACGGTTGAGTTTTATTCAACCCTAGAGATATGCAAATGTTACGTTATTTTTTTTTGTTTGGTACTGTTTGACTAAAAATGTTATTTCATACTGCAAATGTGTACATATATAGAAATGTTATTCAAGTATTTTGTGGTGTGTACATTTAAAAAAAAGAAAGAAAAAACTTTTTACGCAATCAAAAGATAAAACTTTTCTAGAGTACCGAGCATTTATGATATGTCTTCTTATGAATTAATAAAGTATATTTTATCAAAACCACACTGTTTTTTTCTTTAACCTGCTGCAGTTTTTTTGCACCCACTGTGTGTGGTCTGGAAATTAACATGTTCGTCTCTGACGGAAATTGAGATTGCACAGATAGAGAGAGTAGCATGTTCTTTCCAGGTTGATCTGTTTTACCGATTTCTTGTAGGCATGTCTGCAAATGCCATGGCAACACAGCAGCCAATCTGTCGCCGATGCAAGGATCCTTCCACAAGGATTATGGGTGTTTAGACACAACCACCGATTTGAGAAGCCGCGAATGTCCCAAACGAGAAAATCTGAGCTTCTTCTTCCTTTTCCTTTCAAATCTAGGCCCTTAGGGTCATAGCTGCATTTCTTACGCTTGTAATATACCTCTGTTTCCGAGTTCTGAATTCTGTCTACAAGTTTTCCAGTGCAAAATGGCTGTGGCAGGGGCTTCCTGTCAACACGTCATCTTCGATGTGCGGAGGATGTAGCAAACCGCCATCGGGGGTGAAGAGATCTTCGCGTCAGAGAGATCAGGGCTTTGATGCATGCAACCCAGACTACAACAGTGCCCTAGGTTAGCTTATTCCTATACTCTGTCAAATTTCTTTGGCAGCATGTTAACTTGTGCACTGACAAACCTACCTGAGGGTGAGATTCTCCCCGTTTGTCTCTCACACCTTTTTCTGTTGTTTTTTTGTTTTTTGTTTTTTTTGTGCTACATTCAGCTAGTGCAAATTATCATGCTGCCTTTTTTCCGCAACAATTTACAATTTTACCCATAGTGCAGCAGTTCAGCATACGGTCTTTGAACGTTCTGTGGCCTCGAAACACTTACCATACAGCCTTACAGTGAAGCTGTCAGAGTGTCATGAACAGCAGTGCCTGCAGAAAAACTTACTGACGGGGGGTGGGCAGCGGGGGGGTGCGGATGATACAACTTATTGACCAGTGGAATATTTCCTTGGATGGCCGCGAGCCTGCAGTATGGAGACTGGGGAGTGCTGTAGCCTGCATGAGAATGAATGTGCATCTTACATGAGCTCATATTCACTAAAACCAAGTTAGCACCCACACATACATGTATTTATTAGCGCTTATTATATGTGCTACACACACGTCCTTTTCACCAGATTCTTTTGAGTCTAAAAATGTCTGAAATGTGAAAGGCAGCAGCATCATCCGTCTCCCAAAAACTGCTTATCCAGTATGAGCTCATGCTGACTCTGGAGGCTGTCCCAGTAGGCGCGGGGCACGAAGCAGGGAGAGCACTGGATGGCACGCCAGACCACACACACACACACACACACACACACACACGGAGCCCACAACAAAAAAGTATTAAACAGATTGAAGTGAAATACAAGCAAACTTTTCAAGAAAGCTGCTGAATGTTAGATTAACGCACATTAGACTCATAAAGTCATTCAAGAAGGGGGGGGGGGGGGGGGGAGGCACTCTGGGTAATGCAATGAGAAGATGCAGTGCATGCTGGGAACACAGTAAACACATATGGAGGTATACGCCAGACAGGTGCCTCCCCTCAGACACGTCCAGGATGCTTGGGAAGCCACCATGCCTCACTAATGCCCTCCTGGGGCTGTCACGTCGGTGGTGTCACCTCTCATCCCAGGCAACAGCGTGTGGCATGAGCCCAGAGGAGCCAGCGTGAGGGAAGAGGTGGGAGATGCCCCAAAACCACCAGTGAAATCAGCCCCGCCATTAGGGGGCGGCACTACCCAGAGGGGGGGGGTCTACACTGAGACAATAGGAAGTCACACCAGCAACATCAACACTGTATAATAGCTAGTGCATCCCACGCAGCCTGATTTTAGCCATTCATGGGAGTAAATAAGACTCAAATAACGCAAATCCTTAAAATTCAAATCTCGTTACTTTCATGACTGCAGGGCAAAATTCATCCCATGTGCGATTGGGGTTGTTTTTTGTTTTCTTTCCCTTTCTCGCAGTAATATCTCGGCCTTGGCACAGCGCTGCCTCTTGTGTCAACAAGCCTGGAATAATTGCTCCCTTCAGAAGCGGGGCTGACTGGTGAACAACGTAACGAAACATGTGCGTTCGAGAAAAAAAAATAGAATAATAATAATACCCACCTGAATGTCTGGCTCAGCTTGCTTTGTGCGGCCTGGTTGTAAATCATCACCTCGACCTATTAACAAATAACCTTTATTTACCTGCTGGCAGGTGATAAAATCAGCCTCTCAGCCAGCTGCAAGCTGGGTGCCAGGCCTGCAGGAAGTGGCCCCTCAGCGATTGACCGGGGGGGGGAATGAATGCTTGATTGCCGCCTTTCCAGCTGAGGGCTCGTTGTTTCTGCTGATGTCCTCTGGGGGTAGCTGTCTTCAGGCTGTGACAGGGGCTCACACAGCCTTGACATGTCCGTCTCTCTCTCTTTCTCTCTCTCTCTCTCTCTCTCCCCATGTCTCTCTTCTTTTATTCTCTCAGCCTGTTATCTGTATCACTCTCTCAGCTCACACTTCTCCTTTCCTATCTCTCTATATATCTCTTCTCATCTTCAACACTGTCGCAAAAAAAAAAAAATATTAGCCCAGGCTGCTGGGTCTTATATTGGCACGTAGCGCTTAATACACTATTTGCTTCACTTGTGAGTCACATCGGACAAAAGCATATGCTGTGTAAATATGTGAACGTAAATATATTGGTGAATATTTCACAAGCATGATTCATCTGACAGGTTTGCAAATGTGTTTCTGTTGTGCACAGGCTCTCCAGTTTTTTCTTCAGCGGCCTGTGAGTGGCACCCCCACTAACACCCCCCACCCCCAACCCCCCTA
>JAODJU010000045.1:15154372-15169793 GCA_026776725.1 Gnathonemus echidnorhynchus
GTGGAGGGGGGGTTGACCGGAACCCTAGGGAGGCAATGGCACAGGCTTGTCGACAGCTGTAGGAAAGGTGTTGTTTCTATCTAAACAAAGGAAAGCTCTGGTGGCCTGTTAGTGACGGAGGGGTGTGTGTGAGTGGGGTGGGGTGGTTGTGAAAATGTCTGAGCTATGAATCGGTGTAGAACGGCTGCCTGTTTTTGGCGCCCTTGCAGCTCCCCTGATAAGAAAAGCCGTTTGGCTGCCTGGTTTTGAATAAAGCATTTAAACGAGCCGCACGCTTGAAAGTGCATTGCACTGTGGCTGCTAGTTGTAGGGAATTAATTTCTTAATGTCTTCTGTGCGATGTTGCTCCCGTCCTCTGGGACCCACGTCCCCTATCCACTGGCCAGTGACGTGGGTTGTTGTCAGGGCGGAGGGCATCTCAGCCTCCCTCGGCGCTGATTGTCTCCAGACCTGGCGGGCAAATGCTCAGCTGCAGATATCCCTCACTGGGACCAGAATGAAACAGCTAGGGAAATGGGAGAAGACTTACAGCAACAATGGGTTTCACCTCACTGACTAGCTCTTAACTCCTTGTTATGAAACTGGCATCTTTATTCACCTGGATGCTAAACGTCTTTTCGCATTTTGCTGCAAGGAAGAAGACTGATGGCACTACTACAGCTACCCCGTTTGCCGCAAGTTCTCACTCAGAACTAAGTAATCGCTAAACCATAAACAACTTTGCATCACCACCCCCCATTCCACCTACCTAATTCTTCTGTCCTTCCAATTTACACAGCCAGGCCATGAGTAACTTAATGTAGGATCTGAGTAGCAGCGAATTAAAACTGAGGGCTTGGGACACGTCCATCACACAAAGCCAGACTCTCCCAGCCACCCCCCCCCCCCAGCTCCTATTCTGGGGTGATCAGGGCAGGGAAGGGGGGGTACAATGGACACAGCAGGCTATGCAGTCATGGTTGAGAGGGGCAGCTTTTAGTGAGTAAAAAATACTGGGTAGAAGGTTTTTGCATAACAGGCTTTGAATTTGCCCCCGACTCTTGGGAATCCCAAACGTCAGTGGGAAAAGATGCTAAGGGCCGTTTTTTAGAGTGGAAAAAGACAGGAGTGGGGGTGGATCCTGTCTGTCGACCATACCCCTTATCATAATATTACACCTGTGCCAAGTAGGGACACAGTTCAGACGCACCACAAAGGGACATTAAACGCCACGTTGGATGCTTCTCGTGGCGTCAATGCCACATCACAGCGATGGGGGGGGGGGGGTTATTTATTAATTACAGGGTCATGGTTGAGGCTGGCAGGGGTGATTCACAGGAAACAGGCCATTTTCTGAATTGAACAAGCACATTCAGAAACGTTTCTATTTAAAGGAATGCCTTTCGGACTGAGTGCAGACCCCATTCTGGAGACGCCTTGTGACGGGTCTGTGATAATGTCCCCCTTTAAGCGGCCAAGTCAATGTTTCCCTCTGTGTAAATGGTCACTGTTTACACTCGACCCTAATTTCTCTCTGTGATCTACTAAAGATGGGGGGGGGAGGGAGTAAAAAGTCATTAAAAAGGCTTATGAACTAAGGCTTGTCAAATAGAATGACAAGACTATCTCTTGTGCTTTCTTCCTTTTCTTTTTGATTTCCTGTGTCCGGCTCCTCCCACACTTTGTCATTAAGCAGCAGAATGTCTTCCTCCTTGTGTCTCAATTGTCCTCTGCTGGCCGTCAAACGCGCCATATGCTTCCAATTACGAACGAGGATCTGCTAGATGTATTCGAGGAGGTGAGAAGTAGCGCAGCGCGACTTCCAACGTCAACATTTCTGAGGAGGAGAACGTGTCCATTAAGGGGGATATATATCACAGTATATGCATATCGGCCAAATATATTCCGTAATCATTTATGCGGAGTCATGGTGAGTCCGGAGTCTGTTCCAGGAATACGGCGGGGGCCCGGGATGGGATGCCAGCCCACCCCAGGGTGCGTGCATGATTTAAGGTGATTCACCCCATCTGCATGTCTTTGGATGATTGGGGGAAACCCAGGCAAGTTTTGGGAGAAGATGTGAACTGGACGCAAGCCCAGGGAGCCCCGGACGGGATTGAAAGTCCTACACGTATCGTCCTACACATGCGGCACCAGGGAAATGGTTGCTATAAAGAGGCTTTCAGGAGATAGTCTGAATACTGAGCCTGTTCTTTAGATGGGAAGAAAGACGACCACTGCTGCATTGTTCATGGGTAAATGGTAATCTGCAAAGAGGAGGCTGTGCATTAATCTGTCTCGGGGGCACGACGCTGACACATCTGCTGACGGGGCTAATCTCAGCGTTAATCCGTGTCGGCCCCCACTGGCGAAATGCGACCATGACCGGGGGGGGGTCGGTGTGCATGCACATGGAAGCAGGAACTGGGGGTAGGGACAGGTAAGCGGTTTAATTTAGTCATGTGCTGACAGCTGATGAGCGAGGCAGCAGTGGAGGACCTGAGCCACCGCCTCATGTTAGCTCATCCACCCACTTCCATCTCCTCCATGTGCCAAGGATATTTATTTCCCAGCCTTCTACTGCCATGACATCATGACAAGCCTCCTCTGACTCCGCAGCACATGAGCGCGTGCTAAAAAGATGCTTGGCACTGGAACTATCAGAGATAAAAGTATGTGGAACAAGAAGCGCAGCTTAAATGCTTTCTGAGCCTCCCGTCCCTGTCTGTGGCGATCCTCTGAGGCATTCCAGCCACCGGGTTTGTCAATGAGCCTTCGTCTGATTCTAAATGCTCCGACTCTGTAAGACATTTTCATCTAATCTCTGCTGGAACCGTTTGTTCCACAAATTGCCCTTGACTCAGCATTATTGCATTAAGAACTTCAGAGTTGGATCTGCTCACCACCCGCACGCAAAATCAAACATTTCCACTTCCTTTCTAAAATACAGACAGATTTACATGAATCCCTTTTGAAAGTAATTTGAGATTAATTTTAAAATAATTCTCCGAAATACAACTTTTTTGTTAAGCCTGAGTGAAGCTGTCAGCTACACTTTGTTATTCTTGAAATTAATGCACTATAAACATATCAGCACCACATTAAATTAATTACCAAATGAAGCTGAGCCCACTGTTATTTAAGGACGATTGATGTCATGCTGCCATTTCTCCTGTCAGTGACGTGTTTAGTCGTGTTTTGACATGGTCTTCCCTCCATCGCACACGTGTGGTTTTGGAGTCTAATCCTTTCTGGAATGTTGGCTGTCTGGGCTGAGATAACTGTTTCATTTTTTTTTTTTTTTTGCTGTCATAAGGCTGAGATTTTTTCTCGATTTTGAATTTTTTATGAGTTTCTCGCCATGTGTGTTGATAACCAAGTATCTGTCAGTCCCTGAATGTCTGGGCTCGCTGTAGGTATATTCCTACTCTCCAGTAAGTTTGTATAAGCGAAAGTAAGAAAGACAGACTATGATGTTTTGTTTTGTTATCAGTGTTGCTGTTTCATTGCAGTGTTGCTGTTATTGATGCTGTTTCGCTTCAGGCAGAGTGAACATGGTTGACTGAAACTGTGGAAAGGACTTAGTTTTATATGCTTGTGTTCCTAGTGCAGAAATTCTGTGTCTCTGTGTGTGTGTGCATGCATGTGTGTGTGTGTGTTCATGTGTGAATGAGCAGTCCCCATAAAGATATGTTTACCCAACATGTATGTGCGCATGTGTGTGTGTGTGTGCGTGTGTGTGACTGTGTATTTATTGTATCCTGTACTTCCTGGGATGGGTCCCAAAAGCTCACCACAACCCCGAACTGGATGATCAGTTGGACGCTTGGATGCTTCGGATGAAAGTGACAGGCATGCAGTGAATGAATAAACCAAAGACATCATATTATGAAAAAGCTGGGTGCACATTCTAAGGGAACATTAGCAATCGAAACACTCAAGTGAAATAAAAACTGATTTCAGGTGAAGGATAAGACATGCAACTGGCAGGCGAAAAAAAGCCTTTGTGTCCTTAAAAGTCTTCTTCTCTTAAAAGTCTTTCAACTATTAGATTACAGTCCTTATTTGGGAGGCCCATTTAAGCCACTAATACAAAACATTCCATGACTCTATATTATAAATGTGACTAAAAATGACTAGCCTGTGCTGAAAATGTCTTTCATATGGTATTTTATACTGTCCTTTTACATAAAAATTTGAGGACAGGCCAGATATCTCATTTTAATTGGGTTTCATCTCTGTTCTGCAAAATATATTAGGCTAATGCGAGACACATTTTCTTGATATTGCTTTGGGTCGTGATGAAGAATCTCTTTAGCATAGAAATAGTATAATAATTATGAAAAAAATGTGATGCCCTTAGCTAGTGTGTAATGAGTAATAAGTAGAGTAGTGGGAAAATGCTTAAAATATGAAGTCCATAGCTCTCACTTGTGGAAACTGAGGCATTCAGGCTGAGCGTGTTTGCAGTGTTTAGTACCCGCAGCCTAGCTAGCAATGGACTTAAAACTCAGGGCCTTTGTTCATACCTGCAACAAATGAGTAGCTGGCTAGGAAAATAGGTTACTGAATATGGAAAACAAACTGAGGCTTAATGACATTATCGTATGATTTCTATAAGCAAAGTCAAAACGTAGCACATATAAACAAAAAATCAGAGGAATACAACAGCACTTACAGTGCCCAGCCAGAATGTCTACATGTTAGAGAAAGTAGGTGCCACGTTAAATCCCTGCGGCAGGGGGGTTAACTAAAACCTCGCCACTTAAGGTTAAACGGCGCCCGGGTGCCAGCCTGTGCCCCAGCGACGGAACAGCCACCCGCCCTTGAAAGTTGCCATGACAGCCCTCCCTTCTTCTCCACAGTCCGCCATCCACGCCCCGGTTGGAGCCAGCCTGCAAAGGGGAAAAAAAACCATCGCATCACGGGACGTCTGTTCCTGATTACCGCCGCATGGCCGGATCGTCAACAGGCGGAATGACGTGCTAGATACACTAACTATCATGCCTCTGGAAATAATGTCCTTCATAATATGTTATGTAACATTAGCGGCATTAGCTTATACGTTTGTTTAATGTCGAATAATTTAATGTTTTCTTAAAGGCTTATGATCTCTGGAAGCAATAATGTATCCAGGAAACCAGCAGTACAGATGAATACAACAACGGAATATTAATTGCCTTGAAACACTATTGTTTTGTGTTTTTTTACTTTCTTTTGATATTTCTTTTCGGTTTATGATGGCACATGACCAGGCCACTAGCCATGTGGTTTCTGAAAGCCCCCACCTTCAACCCCCCCCCCCCCCTTTGAGGCAAAGGGATGCTGGCTTATAGCACTGCTCATAGGTAGACTTGCCGACAGGCAGATTTATCGCAGTTATAAATGTAGCTGCATAAACAGGGATCGTTAAACCCTCTGTTCTGTACCCAGACCAATGTGTCTGTGGCAAGACTCATAGGTGTCCATGGTAAAAAAACAATGTAGGCTATGTTTTAAATACCACGTCCGTGGTAAAAATTGCATGTTATCAAAATGTCCGTCCAAATTTGCCAAGGTGTTGACCTCAATGCATAAACAAGTACGTTTCTTTAGGAAGGAGTAATGATAAGATTCTGATGATGCTGATGATTGTGAGCAAAGACGACATCCGTCAGTAACAGTAATAATATTGTACATATTTCTCCAAAAAGCCACAAAGCACATTCTAGCTGATGGATACAAAACTATTGCATATAAATCAAGCTAAATGATGAAACGTGTTTCTGCCGAACAAAATTCCATCTACAGCATTTTCAATCTGTGGGTTTATCGGTTTAACTAAAAATACTAAAGAAAAATAAGCATCCTTGTTTCAAACCCTGAAATAACATCTTTGACCTGTGTGTGGTATTACCGTTGCTAAAAATACAAATGCATTCAGATTTTGTAACTATTCCCTTCTGGCGTTAAGGTAAATACTGGTAACCTCATAGCAATAAAATATTCCACAAAATTGTTGATAAAAAACAACCCCAGTCCAACAATAGTCTAAGAAATAAATGTATTGCTAATCGCATGTATGACCAATAGTCATAAATCAGCCTTCGCTTGAAGGTGTTTGGCTGTATCACTCCATCCATTTCCAAACACTGCTTATCCAGTTATGGATACGGTGATCTGAGTAGGCTCTCAGATTTCACACACACACACCAGCTGACATGAGCTCTTTGTCTTTGTGACCACAGTGGGGGCAAACTCCAACAAACAGGAGGGTTGGGGATCAAGCATGCAGACTTTGAACATTTCAGTCTGCACCCCTGTGCACTAATTTAGGGACCGATCTGTCTGTTCAGCTGTGTTGCTGTCCAGCTGCTAGTTATCCTCACAGACTGTGAAGGCTCATTTTTTTTTTGGTTGCCGATTTGACCCGTCTAGCCTTGGCATCACTGACCTCTACACGGCAGATTAACACCTTGACCAATTTACTGCTCAGCAGAGGAACAGGAAACCTACAGGATCAATCTGCTTCCTTCTTGGCTGAGATTACGGTTGTATAGATAAAATTCTGATGTCTGTGTTTTGCTATTCCGAAGACTTTATTTAGCAAGTCTAGTAAGAAATTATCTTACTCTTCCTGTATCTTACACTAAAATAAAGCCCCTCTCTCGCCCTTGAGCAAGATCATGGAAATTCGTGTGTTGAGGTAGGAGATTCGGGGAAGCGGGGAGCTGTTGGTGCTGTCGATCTTCACTTCCTCAGGGTGAAGCGTGCACTCCGGGTGCTGTCGATCTTCACTTCCTCAGGGTGATGCGTGGACTCTGGGTGCTGTCGATCTTCACTTCCTCAGGGTGAAGCATGCACTCCGGGTGCTGTCGATCTTCACTTCCTCAGGGTGAAGCGTGCACTCTTGGTGCTGTCGATCTTCACTTCCTCAGGGTGAAGCGTGCACTCCGGGTGCTGTCGATCTTCACTTCCTCAGGGTGCAGCGTGCACTCCGGGTGCTGTCGATCTTCACTTCCTCAGGGTGAAGCGTGCACTCCGGGTGCTGTCGATCTTCACTTCCTCAGGGTGAAGTGTGCACTCTGGCTGTGCACCTTGTCTGCTCATCAGCTGGCACCTCTGCTGTGGATGGTCACTAGGCGCTGGGAATTGGCAGCAGGTGTCTCAGAAGGGAGGGTCAGGTGACCAGAATTATTTCTCTCCATTGTGCTTGATTTGTTCCACCTTGACGGAAGGTATACATTGTCGTGCTCTTTTTTGTTCTGCCCCCAGTAACCCAAAACATTCATCCAGACACCTGCACCTAGGGCGCTGCTAGGAATCCTGGGCCCCCGATGGAGTACGAGAGAGTTTGATATTGGGGGACACAGCTTAGTAATATAAAGGCAAAGGTCTATTTGTAGGGGGGGGTATGAATGAAGCCAAATTGAATACTGGGGGATACATGATCCCTCGATATCTACTGGGCCCCCTGACAAAATGTTACCTTGTCTCCCCCACATGCCCGATAAAATACATAATTTTAATTTTACATATTCAAGGGTGCAGTGACATGGTGGTGCAGTGGTATGGTAATGCAGTGGCATGGTGGTGCAGTGGTTAGCACTGTTGCCTCACACCTCCTGGACCAGGGTTCGACTCTCCACCACAGCTCCAGGACTATGCATGTTCTCCCCATGTCGTTATCTGGCATCGCTGCATTGCCCATCAGTGTGTATGTGTGAGAGAATGGTGCGTGACTGTGCCCTGCGATGGGCTTCCTGCCTTGCGCCATAGGCTCTGGGATAGACTCCAAGACCTGCCATGACCCCGAATGGGATACAGGAAATGGATGGATGGATATTCTAGGGCCCATGTCAAGGTGTTGGGCCCCCCTAAATCCTCCAGAGTATCCATGCCCCTCTGATGTCCCTGCCTGCCCCCAGGCAGTGTATTTAACAGGGCCATTCATTCCTACTTTTGACGTTATGCGAGGACTCTCATATACTTTATGATATTGTTTCTTGCTGATGCTGCTCCCCTGTAATTCAGCAAATGATTGATACTGATGTCTGAAGCACATGTTGGCTGTACCGTGCAACCGGGAACCTCTAAGCACAACTGCTTTCATAGAGCGTAATCCATTATTTATAAATCATTTACGAAGGAAGGAAGTGGCATATTAAGCGTACCGAAACATTCTTATGCATGCTCAAGGTTTAAATATAGCAGAAAAAAAAACTTGCTTCACCAGCTTAAAAGAGGCAGTAAGTCGCATTAAAGGCAGTAATATCATTTCTGGCAGAATTGTTCTTAATTAATGAAATCGATTATAAAAACCCGGCGGGGGCGCAATTCATCTCGGTGTCCGTGTTGGAGTGAACTCTCTGCCGCACCGGGTTGCATCTGGCACAGGATGCAGTGAGCCGTTAACGTGCATTTCTGGCAGGCGGCCTGCGATGAATGCGATAAGAGGAGCTTACACTTCCCCTGGTTGCCATGGGAGCGGCCTCACGCAGACACGCTGGAAAAAAAATAACCTGCGCGTAACAGGTGTGAGTGTGTGACGAACCCGAAATAGACAGTTAACTGATTTTACAGATCACTGCTCTGCAAACTGATATGGATGCCTGTTAATCAATAAGTCAGATCCACCTCGATATTTTACGACTTATTATCTTCCTGGAGCGAGATTATCTGATAGCTGTTTTTGTCGCAATAGCTGAGGAAGCGAGTAGCGTCAGACACACAGGAAATGTAAGCTAAGATAGTGTGATATGATGAAAGTTTTTGCAAACAGGAGGCTCTGCGAGTTCGTCGGCGTCACTGCCACTCCGATTTGCCTCGGACGTAAACTTAAAGGCGACAGCGAGCGATCGTGGAGCCCGTTTGATGTGTCTAAGGATGGATGCGGAGCACGTAAACGGACGCCAGCGTCTTCTCGCGAACCGGACGACGCGTAGCTCAAAGCTGAGGAAAGCACAGAGCAGATGGAGGAACGGAATGAAGAAGTGAAGTTACAGGAAATAAGGGGCGGAGGTATAAGCCGAGCGGCTGATGTGAAAGAAGAAGCAGACCCAGAGCAAACTTCTCGTGTTGGGTGAATTGAAGCTCGGGCGGCCGGCAGAAGACTATGAAGCTGATGAAATCCTTCTGAGGACCTGACCTGCATCCAGTTGTGAGATCAGGTAAAACCTGGAAGCCCAATGGCCAAGCAGTTACACCATAAAAATCAGACTCATCATCTTTATAAATATTTACTGTATGAAGACTAACGATATTCATGCTTCTCTTCACAGCATCAGAAACCTTTGTTCCATCTGTTTCTACACACTGCTGAACATCAAAGCAAAGAGAGATGATAGACACCAGAATTAGCTTTATTTATGCCTCCAGTTTAAATAGCTGGCCTTCAGTCCTATAAAGATAATTTCATATTGTTTAATTTTATATTTTTATGGCACATTTGGCTTAGGTTTGTTAGTTTTGATCATAGCTGTTGTTCAGCTTTCATTTTTGTAGAGCCATTTCTTGGTAAATATTATTGAGGCTTTTCACTCACATCAGGACGGAACTCCAGATTTTCCAGCTTCCAGTAGGTGGTTTGTTTTATTCTTGCAGGAGTGTAAAGAAGACTATAAGATTACCAATACAGTTATTTTATTTTGGGGGGTAGATGGTGAATACCACAGACACCATCAGAAAAATCCCATGCTTCTCTTCAGATGGGTTCTCAGTATGTAAAAAATTTTTAACATATGACAGTTGTGCTGTTTTAGAAATAGCATTTTTTTAGCACAGCTTTTGGTGCCAGTTCTGCTATATGCTTAACCGACCATAACACCTTCATACCTGCCAAGTGGTCTCAAAGGCAGCTCCGGATTCGCAGCCCTTCCAGCTGACGGATCTCTCAAGCCCCACGGGGTCCCCCCCGGCTCGTCACGGGAGAGCGAGTGCTGGTTGGAGAGGCCCCGAAATCCGGGGGCCCGGACAGCCAGCAACCCACAGGCACCTGACCATCTCTGGCAGCTCCAATCTGCTGCAGCAACAAGCCAAGAATCCCCGGCCAACTGAAACCCCACCGGCTCTCCTCCCCCAGGAATGATTCCAGTCTTGTCCGGCTGCTCTGGGACTCCAAGTCAAAGCTTTATGCAGGAAGAACATCCATAATGCAATCCGGGAAAGATCTGAAAGGTCACGTAGCCGCTGCTCTCCTGACCTCTTAATCAGCTTCATCAAAGACCAGCCTGTCCCCCATGTTGAAAATCATCTGGAGAAAAGTCATTCGAATGGCCATCATTTCTACCATGTAAATACGATGTGAATCTCCGAGGCTGGTTAGTGCTTCTTATTACTGCTTGGATCCTCCCTTATTTTCTTACTACCTGTCCTATATGTACAGTTTAACATTTTATTTATTTGCCCAACATGTTTATCTAAAGGAACAAACAGTTTATCTTTTAAGAAAGTAGGGTCAGGCAATCCCTGGAACAACTGGGGGAAGGATCGTGCTCAGGGGCCCAACGGTGAAACTACTCGACTGACCCTGAGATTTGAACCAGCAACGTTCTGATCACAGGCACGGCGTCCTAACCTGCGGAGTCGCACGTCGCCCTGCTTGAGACAGCAAATGTTGAAATTAGATCTGCAGAAAAGATTGAGCGGTAAACCGTCGGGGGCCCGTCTGTTGGGGGCCCTGTCTGTTGGGGGCCCCCACTTGGCTCCGCACGCTCTGAGGTTCGTCTGGCTTGGCTACTGGCGGAAACACGAGTTGCAACAAAATAAACACAAGACCAAACGAGACGGAGGTTCCCTCAGACGTGATGTCACCATTATTCGGCGGCGTCGTGTGACTGTGGGAAGTGTCACCCGGGGGGGTCACTGACGAGGGGTAAGACGTGAACACAGCAGAGCATGTGTGCATACATACGTGATGCATGTACCAAACGGGGGTGCAGCAGGAAGGCGGCCAGGATCATGGGGGGAGTCTGGCACATCATCAACGACGACTGAGCAGGAAGTCCTTGACCCCCGATCCTGCACGCTGAGACATTCACAGCGTTGCCAAGATGCCCCACGCATTTTCACATCTGTCAGTTTGCATTTCTATTGTGATGAACTGTTGGGTCAAAAAGTGAGGGCAAGACATTTTGGCACGTGAGATCAAGAGAGTGTGCGCTTTGCTGGAAGGGACATCAATGTGCAGGATGTAATATAACAATATAACAGTGAGGGGGGTATACAACCAGCACACACTTGCAAAACTCTAAATACCCATGAAGGAATGGGAGATAGATTGGGCCATTGACTTCACTGTGCTTGATATACAGTGAAAGAGCAATTATTTCAAAAACAAAACTTTGCCAGTTGGAATATGAATCAAAAAAATCCAGTGTAATAGATCTAATGCATTAGTCCCAGTGAAACCAATAGCTGTTCAACTTCTGCATGGGTGCTTGTTATGTGATCAAAGCAGGACAAAAACAAAACCGGCATGTCGGACCCGCATCCTGATCACCCAACATCTACTCTGACTTTCAGTCAATCTGTATCTACTCATGATGTTTCAGTTTAGGATTTCTCGGAGGCGTGAGAGTTCGCCAAGTTCCCAGCACAGTGACAACAGGTCGTTCAATTACTGAAAGAACATGAAGATGAATTAAGATTGTTCTTCTCATAAGTCAGCTTCCACTTTGGTACCCATTGAAGTTTTCTTTGAGAATTTTTTTTTTTTTTTGGAATGAGAATGTATGGCTTCCAGTAAGCAGAATATACTCATACATAAGGCCGGAAGCCTGGCAGATAGATAGTCTTTTGATTAAGAAGGCAAACTTAGCCCATAGGAGGTGCCTGAGGTGAGGATTTATGGTGATTATTGGGAATTAAGCAGCTTGAGCTCTCAGGTTCCTTCATTGTCCACTCAGGTGCTGTGACTAAGGAGATTTCAATATCGCTGACAATGATTTCATATCTTGAAGGCACCCAGAACATGTTGTGTTTAGAGAATATTCTTCATGAAGGGAATGGGCAGCTGGAATGCAGGAAGGCAGTGTAGGTGCTCACACTTACCTCACACCTCCAAAGTTGGGGTTGAAGCCCATCTCCATCTTGTGTGAATGTGGAGTTTGCTGGTTCTCCCCAGTTCTCCCATGGGTTTCCTCCAGGTATTCTGGTCTCCTCCTACATGCCGTTCCTCGTAACATGTGGGTGTGTGTGCATCCCATCCAGGAAGTCCCCCTGTCTTTCACCCTACAGCTGCCTGGAGATAGTCTCCAGGCATTCTCCTCTGTGACCCTGCCTTGGTTAAATGGTTGGAAGATGAATGGAGGTTTATAACTTAATGTCTGCTATCATCTGGTTGGTGTCTCACAGCTGACAGGAGGCTTTTGGAGATACTTTGGGCCCATTTCAATGGCTACGTGCTTTTCTATCAAACCTACTGCTATGGACCTTCTTCTGGCCACTACACAAGGAAGGGTGTGGTGTTTGTTATGGCTTTTGAAGGGCTCTCCTTGAACCCTGGCGCCTGCAATCTCCCTCCCCAAAACAAAAATGCTTTAGGGAGAGTCCTGAAACCGATCGAGGGATGTAGACTGTAATCCATACAGACTCCCATCCTCCCACCTGCCACGACTTGTTTGGGCTGCTCTTTAAGCCTCTTCCAGACTAATTAAATTTTTGGTGTTTCTCGCAGAGACTGTGTGAATGGTTTCAGTCAAACCCGGCTGACTGGGTACTGCTGTGCAGCCTTAAAGCAGACTGTTCTAATCTACCGCTCCCCCCCCAGGTGATACCAAACATGTCTAATGCTTTAATTTCTGGCAGGACGTCCCTCAATTAGTTCTTGTACATTTTGAATGCAGACATTTTCTGCAAATCAAATCTTGCACATTTTCTTTCTTACTCTTCCCCATCCTAAAATTAGTGTCTTGGTTCGGTATTCTTTAAACGATTTCCTTTGTGTCCTCTCAATGAACAAAATACCTTAGTTCAACATGAACGACACTTAAAAGATGAGGGAGAATGATCAGTGTATGGAAAGGCTTAGCTGATTAATGCTTGTGTTAGTTTAAACTACAACTCTTTATGCCTCCTGCCGCAATTCAACACCAAGAAAACCCTTGGGGTGACAACCACACCCTAAAAGCTGGGGAAAAAAATGAGAGGCCTGTCCAGGAAAAGACACTGAAAAAAAATCAATCTACCCAACTTTCTAAAGACTCCAAGAACCGGCATTTGTCTATTTCTGCCAACGGGATTATAATGCGTTAGAAATCATGAAAGTCATCGAGGTAACATTGCAGAGAGGAGGTGTCACTGTGGAGCATGTGTATTTATTATGTCTACAGAAAAATATTACATTCAGCGGGAGTTTTTTGTTCATCCTTTTCCAAGTGCTTGGAAAACATGACAGTTGTTTGAAGATCAATTAGCCTGTAAGTTTAATCACCAGCTTCAAATGACGAAACTGAACATGCCAAGTAATAATCCTCACCTATGGGCAATCAGGATCTCGTATTAAAGGACTGGAAAACCCTCTTTGATATAATAGTTACACTGCTGCATATTCTCAGTTCTCAAAAAGCACGACAAAATGGGAAACTGGCTAGAGGTTAGCATGTGCAGTGTTGGTCTTGTATCACCTTCCCTCAATCATACACACTCTCCTTAATCCCTGTACGTCTGCACTCATGCGTGATCGCACACAGACATGCCGGCTCAACACGCATGTACCCCCTCACACAAGAACAGGCCCCCCTCGTTCTCGTGCACATGCTAGCAGATGAAAACAAACAAGGAACACGCAACCGCTAATGGATGATTGTTCCACTCCAGCCACTTCAAAGCCTCGGATAATAGACCTTAATGGGGAGGGCAGCTCTGCAGGCTTCTCATGGGGCCTGGTTTAGTGCCGAGTGCCTCCAAACTAGACTCTAGACCTCCTCATCAAGGTTCCGAACAGTTAAGGGACAATGGCCAAATTTCCAACGCATTACCTTTGATCTCTGCTGTAAAGACCTGTCATTAGAAGCTACAAGTGCTTTGAATCTTCATGTCAGAGCTGTCTTGTGGGGGGGGGGGGTAAACCTTTGCTTGAGCTCAATGACATCAAACTCAGGCTGCCGAATAAGCTATCTTTATGTCCCGCTCAAAGGGGAGGCCCTTTGTCTTAATTTTGTAAGACAGATTCCTCAAATTCCTTTTCTTCTCCTCCCTCTAAGCCCTTCCTTGTTGGAGCCATGAAATACAGCTCCAGCCTTAATAACTAAAAGTGCAGGGCTGTGTCAGCTCACAGATTGAGGGTCTCTGGCTACAATCCTGGTATAGCACCCTCTGCTGGCACTCCGTAGCCTGTACAATGGATCAGAAGGAGTAACCTTTTGAAATTATTTCATGTAGTTATAGTGACTAACGTGGGGCTGTCGAAAGCGAGCGATAGCACTCTCAGATAAGCTAATGGCTGCATGTACTCTTTTAGTAAATCCCTATAAGTATGCATGAATCCGACAGAAAAATGAGCTAGAACTTTAAGGGTTTAGCGGGTTTGGTCGATGCAGCTCAAAGGTTTCGATGTGATAAGCCTGCAAATAATAAAGTGCTGGTTTGGCACGGCACAGAACCTGGGATTCACATAGAGTCGAGTATCCTACACAGAACCGGATCAAAAGGACTAAGTCCCTCATTTGAAGTTAAACAGCGTAATCTGCTGCGTCTTATCAGCTGTCTGCGATACTTCTCAGAAACGCGCGACGTCTGTTTCATATTGCGATGGCTGCGGCAGATGATAGTCGCTGTCCCCTACACATGCGTCGTGGCCGCAGTCCCGCACGCCTGGGTTACCGCTGGAAGCATCTCACAGAAGTTGTACATATGGACGGCATAAAGTCGAAGAAAGAGAAGAAAGCGGGCTAAGTGCCTTGGAGCTATTGGCGTGAATCTGTTTATGAGGTAATGAGTTGAACACTGTGTGGAGAATCCTTAGACTGATCCACACACACACATGAAAACACACACTCGCAAAACTCTGGGCCATCCGTTACATAATTCTTAATATAGATTTTCCGTCCCCGTTGTGGGGATCGTCTCCCAGAACCATGTCAAATATAGCTGTGTGATTACCCGCTCATGATGGGTTTCGTGTCCCTGCTCAGCATGCTTCCGATCTCCGCGTCTCCGGGCCGGTCCACGGCCTGTGTCTGGCGCGTGCCAGGACGGTGATGCAGTGACGCTTCGGCTAACAGATTGCAGGGTAAGGAAAAGCGAGAGCTTTATCTGTGGTTTGGGGCTCTTTTTTTTACAACCGACACAGTTCCGCATGGAAGGAAAATGAAGCTTGACGTTCATACGTTTCAGATGGGATGAGCGTGGAGGGATGGAGGCAGTGAAACGGAATAGTATTTTTTGGCAGCTGAGGTGGAGGTTGAGTGGTTTGGGGTGTGGGCGGTGGTGGGGGTGTAGGAGGTGTAGTTGGAGCGGGGGG
>JAODJU010000045.1:15214029-15224766 GCA_026776725.1 Gnathonemus echidnorhynchus
TTGTGATTTCTTTTTTTTTTAAGAGTTCCAAATAAATTATAGTGACTCACATTAGGGTGCCCCCAATCCCCGGATCTAAACCCCATACAGCTAATTAGAAATTGGATCGAAGAGTAAGAGCAAGGTAGCTCCTGCTAACTTGTGTTCAGAACTTACGGAAACTCCTTCAGGACTGTAGGAGAAGCATTCCAAGGGGCTCCATCTGAGCCAAGAGTCTGCAATGCTGTCATAGAAGAAAAGGCTATTTTGGAAGAATGTAACATTTGAAAACATCTCGATATGTTTAACACTTCTCTTGGTTGTTGCAGCATTTGATATGTATTACTTCATTGCCATGAGGACTTATACCATAAACCATATAATATATCTAAAATAGAAACAAATGCACTAAAAGCAGGTGTGCCTGGATTTTTCACTATATGCTTATTAGTGCTGTATGAAGGCAGTGTGGTTGATTGGTGGGCAGCACTGTGGCTTCATGCCTCTACGTTTCTGGATTAAATTCCCACGTCTGGCTCTGTGTGTGTAGCATTTACATTTTTTTTACCGTGGTGCTGTGGATTTCCAGGCAATGGTTTCCTCCCTCAGCCCAACACATGATTTTGGTGAAATATTAGCATGTGAGTTGTACTGTAAGCGAGTGTGTGAATGAATGTGTGCTCTGTGATGGTGTCCATCCACAATATCCCCTGCTTCGTGTTTCAGCTCCAGGGGTCACCATGACCCTGCACTGGATGAGCATCAATAGAAAATCCAATTAAAAAAAAGCACTAATCTTTCATTATCACTGCTATGCTATCGCTAAGGCAAGTAACCTCATCCATTTAGTATGACAACAGTCTCACACAGTTAAAGGCTAAGAAGCATTAGGATTCTTCACTTATCCCAGAGGATACCATCCAAGAGAACAAGTTCACGGGGAAGGGTTCTGCGCTAGAGATGGCTACGAAACTCCATACTGCAAAACACCAACACTACGGACAATGGACTGCAGTGTTCTGTGGGCCAGACAGAGACTCATGTAGGGCTTAATGGCGTGAGGGTTAAAAAAGAAAAAGAGAAAAAAAATACAGAACAAGCTAGCCCAGCTACAGTGCCTAATTTTTTCGGTCACTTCGGAGAAACACAATCCCCATATACGGATTTGTCAGCCTGAGAGGTGTGAGGCCGCTACACAAAGAGGCGCAGTGTGTGGCAATCGCGCCTACTGTTGGGGTTATACGATATAGTCATTCGTATATACGGTCGCCAGGGGGCGCGACCGACCATCACTCGTAGAGCGAACGGACCCAGCCGACGCGATCTACGGCACAGGAAACCGGAAGTGGAGCCGGGAGGCTGCTGAAGCTTTGGGCTGTAAACCAGAGCGGCTGCGTCTCGTTAGCAAACCCGCTAAGCGACATCAGATCGGCGATGGGCAAGGGGAGAGGCACGTTTGAGCGGCTGCTGGGTAAGGATATGTCGGCTTTAATGCGCTGGCGGTCGCCGGGAGTCCGCAGTTCGGCGCCTGCCGCTTCCCCGAGCCGGGACTGGTGTCGTGTCGATATTGTCTGCGTCGCTTACGGTCGGCCGGACGCTTTAGGCCCGATCGGCTGGTTAAATATTAGCCCCCGGGTTGCCTTGACCCCCTTCCGGCCCCTTTTAGGTATCAGAACCACACGTTCCGCTGCTCTTTAAGCCCCCTTCGCGGCCCGGTTCTCTTCGGCTGTATGCAGCGTCGGGGCCAGCTGTGTCGGAGCCCGAAGTGCCGGGGGCTGCGACGGCTGACATTTATATATTTAGTGGTTTTCCGGTGCTGGTATTTCTGTGAAACTGCGTGGTACAGCTGGAAGCGGCGTACTGCTCGGCGATGGCGGTGTCGGAGCCCCTGATGAGTATATCCGCACTTACGGTGCCGCTAGGAAAGAAGCTAAAACGCAAGCAGTGGCGAACAGGCCCGTGTGAGCCGGGCTTTTAATGTCTGTACCTCGGGCCGCTGGCCCAGTACCGGGGTGTCATATGCCAAGTCACTGACGGGAATCACCTGGCTGCGGGATCCTGACGTATATCTTAACAAAAAGGGCGACCAACACAGTAGCGGGTGGGGCAGATCATTTATCCAGAGCCGTGGAAACCAATAATAAATATTGAAATTGATCATTTAAAATATGATCCAAGACATCTAAATCGCCCAATACCCCACTCACGTTCTGCGGGTCTTAATTCTTGGCTGTTCTGGGTCAATAAGCGTTATCTTCAGATAGTTGTACATAAGGAAGCTGTTTAGACGACATCGCCCCCCCCTAGATGTGTATATACTTGTGTATATCGGAATGCCACTGCAGTATGACTTTATGGGATTGGCTCATCTCCAGTCCTTTGTGTCACGGTCTTATTATATTAGTAATGCCCTCATCAATGTGGAACTCCGTGTGTGTTTATGTTTAGCCCAGAACAGGCTGTTCTGTAACACAAATGGAGCCTTCTTTATTTTAGTATAACCCCCCCGTATTTTCCTAAGCTGCCATCAGCATACAGTTTCCTTGTTTCAGTCACATCAGCACGGCCTTCATAAACAAATTGACAGCCACCCTAATTTAAGGATGAATTATGAGCGATGTATGTAATTTCAAGGGTCAGTGTTTGTTTCCATGTGTTTCCAGCTTCCTTGCTTGTTGCTGTTGTAAGTAAACGGCCGATTTGCCCTAGCAACAAGTAAAGCTGTTCGTTTTAGCCTGGGCCTGTATCAGTTGCTCAGAAGGCGGCTTTTCACACGGATGTTTGACGGGTTTTTTTTTACAGCCAAGCATGTGACAGCATCTTAAACGTCTCGTTCCACAGATAAGGCCACCAGCCAACTGCTCCTAGAGACCGATTGGGAGTCCATCCTGCAGATATGTGACCTCATCCGGCAGGGCGACGCCCAGTGAGTCGGCTCCGCCTCCCCGCGCTCTGACCTTTGACCCCACTGCCTGTATAATTTTGAATTTGGTGTAACAGTCTAGGTGTTGCTTTCTTGACTCATTTTGTGAAATTGGAGTGTTTTGCCAAGCGTGTCTCACGACTTTAACCTTTTAACTGATAAATTATTGTGTGTCAGTAGGGGTTGTCATGGGAGGGATGGTATATGCATTTCAGAATCCAAATGGGGGAATGAAAGAGTCATGGCTAGCAGATAAGCCCATTTTATAGGTTAAGAATGGATAGAAGTGTGTATTTTCAACAATTGTGTGTGTCCCCTCCTACAGGGCTAAGTATGCCGTCGGCGCCATTAAGAGGAAGCTGAACGACAAGAACCCCCATGTGGCCCTGTACGGCCTGGAGGTGGGTCCTGCCGACCTTCTGACCCTGGAACGCCTGCTAATGAAAGCCTACTGTGCAGAGATAAACAGGCGTCGTAGGTGGCTGGCAGAGCTGATTCACGGGCTCAGACAGTCAGTTGGGTTAAACGTGCGTGTTCGCCACGCAGGTGCTGGAGTCTGTGGTGAAGAACTGCGGCCAGACGGTGCATGACGAGGTGGCCAGCAAGCAGACCATGGAGGAGTTGAAGGACCTCCTGAAGGTGGCCGCACCATTGCCAGATCCAGTGCCCCTCTCTTGCTTGTCCACCCCTTTGGTTGTTTTTGCTTGAAGATTGTTCTAAAAAAAAAAGTAGATGCCCTGCATCTTGTAAATACCGGGTTAAGGTCCTCTTGCTCTTGGTATTCTATCATCAGCCAGCTGAAGACCAAGGTGAACATAACCTAGAGTAAAATGTGTTTTTCCACACAAAGCTTACTCTCTCACAAATCCGTTTTAGGTACATTATTCAGGTTTTACTTGGACACCTTACCCTGTCAATGACAAGAAATGGGAGGCAAATCTAAGCCTTTTTGTGTTGTTGTTTTGTAGAGATATGCCACGCCTCTGTGATACTATTGGCCGATAAGCAGGGAGAAATGTTGTTTGCTGAGCAATTGTGTGCTGGTTGGCTGAGTCATGTCAGGTGACTTATGACTCGCTACTCTGACTTCCAGGTCAGTGTGTGTCACATGATTACTCAGTCAGACCAGCTAGGGGAGTTCCTCAGTCTTTTCAGAGGAACATAAGAATAGGCAGAACATAAGTTTTAAACATCATCTACGCAGAGGCTGTTTTTAAGGTAATACTATAAGAATTATTTTTGACTGAACAGAAACATGGCTGACGTTTAAGGTTCAACTTAATGTTTAGGGAAGACTGAGGAAATGGTACAAGGTAGGAAGTGTGAATGTTGTGGGTTTAGTTTTCAGTGGCAGCAGATGTGTGTTTTATTATAGGTCAGCCATTTCCTCTAGGTTTAGTAATGTTTCATATCTTCCTTGATGCTATCTTCAGAGTGAGTAGAGCCTGGGAGATAGTAGTGAGTTTCTTGGAGCCTAGAATACTTTTTGGCTCTTGTCAGGTGAGATGTGTGACTGATTTATGTGTTAATTGCTTAGGCAAACAGTATTTTCACAGGTCTACATAGCTGGATATTTTACTGGCACAGATCCAGTTAAATAAGTTGCTTAAGGTGGTTTAAACAAACAGCCTTAAGTTTACCACCGGTAGGCACCCTAACCTACTACGCCTCCTTCCTGTCCGCTTCTCTGTTCCTCTGCGTCGGATCTGTCGTCTGCTCGTGGCCGTCTCAGTCGCTCAGTCTGCAAGCTGTGATCTGAGTTCCTTTGTGATCTTCCTCATTAAGAAGCAGACCGAGCCCAACGTCAAGAACAAGATCCTATACCTGATCCAGGCCTGGGCTCACGCCTTCCGCAACGAGCCCAAGTACAAGGTGGTTCAGGACACCTACCAGATCATGAAGGTGGAGGGTAAGCAGGGATCTGCCATTTTCTGCACCTCCTCTCCCCTCCGACCATGTGGAGCAGTAGATGTAGAGGACCAGCGCACGTCGAGATGGATAGGCAGCGGGGGTTATGCATTTTTGACAACGAAAGTGAATTTCTTCACTGCTTTCGCAGTCGTCGTCGATTATTCAGCCTGGTTTCTCCTCCTGCAGGTCACGTCTTCCCAGAGTTCAAGGAGAGCGACGCCATGTTTGCGGCGGAGAGGGTGAGCGCCGTGCCCTGCGGCTCGCGGTCGACGGCTCACGTTCTGTTCCGATCCCTCATCATCTCCGTGTCTAACGCTCTGTCTCCTCGGTGGTCCAGGCCCCCGACTGGGTCGACGCAGAGGAGTGTCACCGGTGCCGGGTTCAGTTTGGGGTCGTGACCAGGAAGGTGAGACCCGGCCGAAAGCCGCCTGTCCGGAGCTCATGCTTCGCGGTGTTTGCTAGGCAGCTGTGGTCAATCGTAGCTCTGCATGGGAGATTTAATGTGTTTTTTGTTAACCTGGGAGCAGTGTGTGACTGTGTTAGGACACTGGCTGCGTTCAGAAGGTTACCGGCTCGAATCCCAGTAAAGCCGTCATTGGCCCCCTGAGCTGGGCCCTTAACCCCCAGCCCCTCCAGAGTCTGACCCTGCTTCCTAACAGTTTAATGTAGCTTTGAATTAAAGTGTGTGCTAAATAATTAAAAATATAAATGGAACCTCAGTGACAGAGTACTATATTTTTTATGACTTTGAGAAAAGTCTTCATTAGAAGTTTTTGTCTGTTTCTTTTCCCACCATCTCCATTCTCCGTACAGTTATAACTCCCCGCTTTTCCAGCCAGTGGTCACTCTTCTTGCTTCCATTCTGTCCTCTTGTTGTCTTGTTGTTGGATTAATTAGTGTTCTGGTTGCACCCCCCCCCCCCCCCCCCCCCAGCACCACTGCCGGGCCTGTGGGCAGATCTTCTGTGGCAAGTGCTCCTCCAAGTACTCGACCATCCCCAAGTTTGGCATCGAGAAGGAGGTGCGGGTCTGTGAGCCCTGCTTCGAGCTCCTCAACAAGTGAGTGCCGCTGATCCAGGACCTGTGTTCTAGCAGATAATAACTCGTCTGTAGGAAGGAGCCTCACTCAACAAGATCCTTGTTCTTCTGTTAGAATATGAGTAATACGTTACTTGGAATAATTAGACAAAAACTTTGGCTTTGTGAGTCACCCATTGCTCAGACACAGCTTCTCTTCTACTTTCGGGTTAGTAAACCATCACCACAGTGCTCCCTTGTCAAAATATTATATTCTTGGTATTACTCTTGTACTCTTTCTTGCTATCTGTCTTGAGCTGTGGTAACGCACAAATTTCCCCACTGTGGGATCAATAAAGTCCTATCTTATCTTATCTTATCTTATCTTAAATCAGCCCCAGATCCTCTAATTTTCTCAAGCATATCTCTTCTTGTGAGGCTCCGAATTATGTATCTGATGTCTTTCCAACTATTGAGCTCACTTGTGAACACATCCCCCCTTCCCCCCCCAGGAAAGTGGAGGGTAAAGGAACTGCTGGGGCCCCAGCCGAACTGCCCCCTGAGTACCTGACCAGCCCGCTGTCCCAGCAGTCTCAGGTAGTAGTCACGGTAACTGGAGGATTGTGGGTAATGTATTTTTTGGTCACTTTGTTGCTACATATGTCGATATGCATCAAGTGGTAGTCATGGTAACTGGGGGGATTGTGGGTAATGTATTTTTGGTCACTTTGTTGCTACATATGTCAATCTACAGCTACGTTAACAGTCTGAAGTGACAGTCTGTCAGTTTGATGTAACAGCCCTCTGGTTCCCGGGTCGTACCCCAGTTAAGGTACCTTCCTCCCCCGCAGATGCCCCCCAAGCGGGATGAGGCGGCTCTGCAGGAGGAGGAGGAGCTGCAGCTGGCCATTGCCCTGTCCCAGAGTGAGGCTGAGGAGAAGGAGAGGATGGTGAGGCCCACAGCACACCACGAGCTCTCCTGCCGTCATCGCTGCTGCGGCCGGCCGTAACGTGCTGTCACACTTCCGTTCGCAGAGGCAGAAGACCACCTACTCTGTGTACCCCAAGGCGGACCCCACCCCCGTGACCTCGTCAGCCCCCCCGGCCAGCACCCTCTACTCCTCTCCGGTGGTAAGAGGACATTTCAGTGGGAAACATCCTCAGCCGTGGCACGTGTCTCACGTAGATGCAGGTTTCAGACGGCTCTCCCTGTCTGTGTTCCTCCCAGAATTCCTCAGCCCCCTCAGCTGAAGATGTGGACCCAGAGGTGAGGTGACAGTCTCCGCATCCCTCCGTGTCTTAGCGTAACCCTGTGACCTTTAACCCCCCAGCATTGGGGGTGAAGACGCGTCTTGCCCAAAATTTTATTACTATGAGGCGTCAAGAAATTCCTCATGGATTACGGACAAAGCTTGAGGATACACTGTATCCAAGATCCAGGTGGCCCTTTAGAAATATTGACCTGTAAGATATAGTGACCACTCTGGGTCACCTTTGAAATCTGGAACATTCTTGGGAACATGGTGCAGTATTAATTTAATAAACACGGAGAGCAAGTCGTGTGTCGTTTTCAGTGCCTACTTCTATCTGTGGGTTTGTTTTGCTGAAATACGTCCAGTCACCGTAGTTTGGGAATGAGTGCCGGAATGTTCTCTCCACAGCTGGCGCGATACCTGAACCGGACTTACTGGGAGAAGAAGCAGGAGGAGGTGCGCAAGAGCCCCACCCCGTCTGCCCCTGCCCCCGCGCCATTGGCCGAGCCCCTGCCGATCAGCCAGCCCGTGGAGAGCCACATTCCGGTTCAGCCAATCAGCATCGTGGAGGTACGCCTCGCCCCCTCAGACCCGCCCACTGTATCGAGAAGCCGTTTCGACCTCGCCGTGTGTCCCAGTGTGACGCCGGGCCTACTCCCCCAGCAGCAGTACCAGAACGGCGAGTCGGAGGAGAACCACGAGCAGTTCCTGAAGGCGCTGCAGAACGCCGTCACCACCTTCCTGAACCGCATGAAGAGCAACCACATGCGAGGCCGCAGTATCGCCAACGACAGCGCCGTGCTCTCGCTCTTCCAGTCCATCAACAACATGCACCCGCAGCTCCTGGAGCTGCTCAATCAGCTGGATGAGAAGAGGCGTGAGTGAGCCGCCCACGCCTTCCAGCCAATCCCGTCGTCTGTTTTTAAACCCCCAGTCAGTCGTAAGGGCGTCCATGTTAATCTCATGCCAGGGTTATTATCCTTAATGAAAGATATATAAGGAAACGTTTTTCTAAGCTGAAATAAAACAAGATAGAAAAACAAAATCGACTAATCTCAAACTAAATGAAAACTATAAATATTGCTTTCAAAACGAACTGAAATGAAATCAAACACGTTTAATTCGTTTTTAAGTATTATTTAGCTAAATTGATGGTTTGTTTATCTTCCGTCTTTGGAAATCGTTTGAAGAAACATAATCCAGTATATTGGCCTATAATAATACTTAGAACATGTTTTGCCCATTTTGAGGACTTTAGTACATAGTGCATGTATGTGCATATATGTAGGATTCTCTAATGATCAGGCACATAAAATAGATTTACAACTTTCAGTCTATCACTAGGAATGAAACTAATATATATAATAGAAACTAAATAGGAATATATCTTTAAAATATAAACTAGTAAAACCACATTGAAAAGTAAACAGGATTTTTATCAGATACAAATTGAAAATAATATACAATGAAAACTGAATTTAAAAATCCAAACTAATAACATTGTCCCCTATGAGTCTGTGGCTCGTCAGTCGGCCGTGGGTGTCTCTCAATGCCAAGAACGCAGACATCCTACCTGCGGTCTCGACAAGACTGGTCTTGCTAACTTGCCTTGCAAGAATGAACTTGGGGCTCAATGAATCGTGGGATTGGTCTGGTTTGGCAAGGATGCAACTGATGTGTCCTTAGTATTTGGGGCGGGACAAGAATGACATCTGGGGATTTTTTTTTACCCTCCTCTTTACTTTTGTTCTTGAGTATTAGAACTGGTCTTTGGCAATGGAAGATGAAGTAAGATTGACAGGAATGTGGTCAAGTACACACGTTATTGAGAAACACCTCTCTGTTCCGCCAGTGTACTACGAGGGCCTGCAGGACAAGCTGGCCCAGCTGCGGGATGCACGCGCCGCTCTCAACGCTCTCCGGGACGAGCATCGTGAGAAACTCCGCCGCGCCGCGGAGGAAGCCGAGCGCCAGCGACAGATTCAGCTGGCCCAGAAGCTGGAAATCATGCGGCAGAAGAAGCAGGTGACCTGTCCGGCCTGGTCTGGGTCATGTGACACATCCACTGAGATGTGATTGGCCCATCTTGTTACCTGGACATAGCTTTGGGGCGAGGCTTGCGGCGATTGGCTGATATGGCGAGGCCCGTGACGCGATTGGCCGCCGTGTTGCAGGAGTACCTGGAGATGCAGAGGCAGCTGGCCATCCAGCGGCTCCAGGAGCAGGAGAAGGAGCGGCAGATGAGGCTGGAGCAGCAGAAGCACACCATCCAGATGCGCGCCCAGATGCCAGCCTTCTCCCTGCCGTACGCGCAGGTGGGACAGCTGAAGCTTTGAGCTGCTTCCATTTGCAATGAAACCAGTAACATGTATGAACTTAACGCATGTGTTTGACATCACGTGGGTCCGTAAACGTAACTGAGCTGTTCATGTATAAAGGAGTTGCTGCATTTCTGTCTTCCAGATGCAGTCCCTCCCACCTAGCGTGCCTGGGGGGGTAGTGTACCAGGCGGCGGGCCCCCCCAGCTACCCCGGGACCTTCAGCCCCTCTGGATCAGTGGAGGGCTCCCCCATGCACACGGTCTACATGAACCAGCCAGGCCAGGCTGGTGCTGCGCCCCCCTACCAGGCCATGCCGGTCTCTGCCACAGGTGGGTGCCTGGTCTTGGGGGGGGGGGGCGCTCGCTGGCGCCTTATTTTCTAATACAGCCATAATACGCAGGTTATGAATATGGAATCTAACGCCGTTCATCACTCAATTTGTCTGTAGACCCCAACATGGTGAACGCCTACATGTACCAAACGGCAGGCTCCGGCGGGCAAGCCGCGCCCCCAGCCCAGGCCCCGCCCACAACCAACCCCGCCTACTCCAGCTACCAGCCCACCCCCACGCAGGCCTATCAGGTAAGGGCTCTCGGGCCGTGTGACCTGGAGAGCGAGCGTATGACCACTCGCTCGCCGCTAGCTAAAATATAACCAGGTTCAAGCGGAAGGACCCGCAGATCTGATGAACAGATATAGTTTCCCGTTGGCTAATTTGGTGCTGGTTACATTTTGCATGCGGCGGAGTTAGATAAGAATAGTAAACATTCTCCCTCTCTGCCTCTCTCTCTCTCTCCTCCATGTCCCCCCCCCCACAGAACGTGGCCTCCCAGGCTCAGCCCATGCCCCCCATGTCACAGGCTGCCCCCTCCAACGGCATGGCTTACATGGGTTACCAAGCCTACAACATGCAGGTCAGCATCCGGTCTCTGTAATGGGCGATCTGTGCCGTTATTTACAAGGAGAAGCTGACGACCTCACATGCCATTTCTAACACCCCTCCTGTCGCCCTGGCCACGCCCCTAGAATATGATGTCAGCGCTGCCCGGCCAGGACCCCGGCATGCCGCCCCAGCAGGCATATTTGCCCGGACAGCAGCCAATGTACCAGCAGGTGAGCTGTCTCCCCCTTCCCTCCTCCAAGTCCCGGTGGTCCGGGCTAATCTGCTTGAATTTCACTTTTCGTGTGCAGATGGTGCCCCCTGGTGGCCCCCAGCAGCAGGCGCAGCACCAGCCGCCTCAGGCAGCACCGGGCAGCACAGAGGCTCAGCTCATCTCCTTCGACTGACCGTCTGTCTCCCTCCCACACCCCCGCCCCCCCCCCCTACTGTCCGG
>JAODJU010000045.1:15232037-15247186 GCA_026776725.1 Gnathonemus echidnorhynchus
CTCCTCTTTGAGCCTTAGTCCTCCTTTTTGGGTGTCGGTGTTCTCCTCTTTGAGCCTTAGTCCTCCTTTTTGGGTGTGGGTGTCCTCCTTTTGAGTCCTCCTTTTGAGAGTTATGCCGGTGGTTGCCCTACTTGAGTCTGCATATTAACAAATCGCTGGCTTAGCCGCGACTGTTAAACCGACTAGGATTCGTGCTTATCACCGTGCCTGTTTTCCATACGTCGGTGCCCGTACTGACGATCACTGCATTCATTTTGGAGTTCTTCGTCGTGTGATGTTCATCAGATATTGGGACTTGGTAAAATCACCTTCTGCCGTCTACGACAATTCTGACTAAAACAGCTAGGAAATGTGCTACGTGTTTTTTTTTTACGTTAGCACACAGCGAGCTGCACGACACCTTACGACATGAGTGTATTCGGAAACCCGCAGCCACTCGTGCACATAAATATGAGTGAAAAGCCAGCTGCTATTTATATGTTAGTCACATAAGCTGATGTTCAGAAGGCAGCTGCAGCCTTTCTTGGCACAGTTTGGACACACGAGATGAAACGACACACTGAGGGAAAATAGGCTATTTTTTATGTTTTATCACACGTAAACCTCTACTACAGCGTGACAGACGTATATTTATATACTTGCAGCAATAAAGAGAATTTACACTTTGCTTTTTACTTTGTGAGTGAAGGCAGACAAAAGTAGCCTAGGCTATTGTAAAATATCTGAAATAAAACCACAATATTTGCACAAATTAAGTAAATATTCCACATCATCATTTTGAATTTTGTTTTAGAAGTTTTTGAAAAAAGTATACACATTTAGAAAATGTTGTCTCGGCCTACTTTCATTCATGTTAAATAATCTTCAGTTTTCCCAAATATTTACTTACTAATAGATCTTACTATTTAAGAACCGGATGAATGGGTTCTTAGCAGAAAGCAGTCGCTCTGCACACTTGTATAAGGGCATTCCATGTCTATAGAGGTGATTTTTTAATATGTGCTCATTCCAGGAGAGTTTCTAGCTATCGAACAGATCAGGGGCTAAGTCAAGTTTACCTGGGGCATGCCTTTAATTTATTTACTTATTTATTGGGGGAAGATTGACATAGGGGCTAAAATACTCGGGGCTAGGTTTAAAAAGCCGAGGTTATACCCCCGGGTGATCGAACCTAACGACGCCCATGACTCATTCTGTAAATCTGCACCGATTTGCTTGCAAGCGATGAATCATAATCTCATTTGATTACAGGAAATACAGGAAGTTTTGGGGAAGTTTTACTTTTCGAACCACGCCCCCTTGAGTCCTTTCAGCTTTTTTCCCTGCTTATGAAAGCTTACGTCTTCCAGCGACTTTATCTTGCCTGTAGGTCAGGAGACCATCTGAGCAGTAAATCAGTAGTAGTGTAGCGATCGAGGCTCCTGCGTCCCCATCCGAACCGAAGCTGTCGGGCGGCGGAGGACAGGATTGCGTCCCTGCCCATGAGGAGCCGTGTTTGAGAGGCATGCCGGAGAAGAGGGTGTCCCGCTGGTACTTCGGGGGCATCGCGTCCTGCGGAGCCGCCTGCTGCACACACCCGCTAGACCTCATCAAGGTAAGAGCATGATGAATGGAGGCTGTGGGTGTGAAACCAGGGGTGGCAGAGAGAGTTCATACTGACAGCCCGGCTGGACTGAGATTAAAAATCACTGCTGTCGCGCTACTCAGACCAGCAATTTACAAGTAGTGTCCAAATCGGGAGCCGCCTCAGAAGTCACCGGTTATTCCGTTTTAAGCACTTTTGTCAAGCAAGTACTGCCCCCATATGTATGGTTCATAAGTATGCCCCCATATGATGGCTCAACCGGAGACCCCCCGAATTTGATTTGTGATTTATTACGCTTTTTGGATTGGATGCGCAGACATTGCAGAACGCTAAATTTCCGACGTTATTCTACTTTTATACGTCTTCTTTATACATATAATGCTAACGTGACCACTTAATAATAATTATACATTTTAATTATATAGCGCTTTTCGAGATCTCAAAGATGCATTTATAGCAAACTTTGTTATGAAAAGGGTTCCGCACTTATTGTCACCGGCTGAGTGGCTCTGTATCAACTGAGTATGACCCCCCCTTCTTAGGAAAAAGGCTGTACGTGTGCTGATCGCAGCGGAGCAGGTGGCTGCTGAGTTTGGGTTTTCTGCGGGGTCTTTGGTCTCTGACATCTTGTTTCATGAATGTCGCTTCTGACTTAGAGTGACGAGCCAGTTCATAGTACAGTCTATTAAAAAGGATTACATGAAATCGAAGAAAGCTGTTCAACTGAAGATGGTTTCTAATTAATGGTTAATTTCAGTCGGGTACATTAATCAGACACGACACCTCTGGTTATTCTGTTTGACGATGTATGTTTATACTCAGCCTTCAGAATGATTTTTAGATTTAACAGAAAATGAGGGTTGGAGGTTTTGCCCTTTTGCCTGTGAGATTGGCTGAAGTCGGAACATCAGACACGCATGCTGAGGGGAGAGAGAGGGAGGGGGTCGTGGGACGTGTGACCTTTGGCCCAATAAACAGAGACACCGTGAAAGGTTGCGACGTGCCGTTTCTCTGGTGTCAAATAACGGCTCGGCATGGAAGCTGGTTCTGGTGCCATGAAGCAAGACGCTTTGGAGGGAACAGCTTATGGTATAAGACAAATAAACACATTTTGAAAATTTTTGAAAACTTTCTGAAATCCCGAATAAATCAGGGGCACCAGGTTTTCATTTTTTTGAAAATATATTTTGTACATGGATTCAAATTATTGGTATGATATGAATATTTATATTTAGAAATGACTTGTTGTTTCACCTTTTTGTGGTACTGGGACAACTTGGAGCATGGAAATCCACGCCAGAAGAGACTCTTGTGTCCTAACAGTAATTGAGTGATGTAATCCCATTCCCCATTCCTTGCAACATCCTATTAGATAACAGTAATCAGTGACTGAGAAGGCAAGACGCTCCTTTATGTGATTGGGCTACCAAGGTCATGTGCCTGCTGCTGACCCCGCCCTCCCCGTCCCCAGGTCCACCTGCAGACGCAGCAGGAGGTGAAGCTGAGGATGACGGGGATGGCTGTTTCCGTGGTGCGGCACCAAGGGGTCCTGGCGCTCTACAGCGGCCTCAGTGCTTCCCTCTGCAGGCAGGTTGGTGTCACATTTCATCAAGGAACAAAATACTGGTAATGGCAGCAGTGAGGCTTCCCAAACTCCATTTTTGATTGGCTACTTTACTGACACCTATTGGGTCAAACCAGGCAGTGATTGGCTGAGTGTGGTAATCCCACCTACTGTCAGTTTCCAAGTCTCATTTCACAGTAACACTTAGGTTATTATGAAATATGTATGGAGTGGCAAAGTAGTTTAGCAGGTAGCCATGTTGCCCCCCCCCCCCACCTCCAGGTATGGGGGCTCAAGACTCCCCCTTCTGTGTTTGTGTGTGTGTGTAGATTTTGCATGTTCTCCATATGTTGTATCTCTAGTGTATGACTGTCTATCTATAGTCGTCCCTCAGTATCCATGAGGCATTGGTTCCAGGACCCAAGGGGTGGAAATTTCAGGTCCAGAAAGTACAAATCCAGACCAAGATTTTGTCTCAACCAATCAGTGAAGTGCTGTGACATTTTATGCTCAACTGGATGGCTGAAACAAAACCTTGGTCTGGATTTTTACATTCTGTACCTGAAATTTCCACCTCTGCAGGACCCCGCCCCCCCCCACAGACACCAAAATCCACAGATACTCAGGTCCCTTATATAAAATGCAGCAGTATTTGCACCTGCAGGGTTTGCCAGCTGTGCGTATATGTGCTCTGCATTGGACTGCCGTCCCATCCTGGGTATGTAAGGACATGTGATGTAATAACACTGCATTATGTAATGACTCGACAGTGTCAATGAAGATGTCCATTTTTGTTGTTTATTACATAATGCACTGTACAACATTTTCGTCATTAAGAAGTAAACTCCTGCATTTTGTAATAACCACCACAATATGTAATAATTTATTACAAAATACAGGGAAAGGTATTACATATTGCATTCAAGTTATTACAACATGCGGGTGTTATTACATAATGAAGTGAAGATTTCTTGCATTTTGTTGAGTTATTACTTAATGCAGTACTATTACACAAGGTGTTGTTACAGGGTGTTCCCCAGCATTGCGGGCAGTGCCAAGCGTCAGCTAACGCTGGGCAGGATAAGCGGTAAGAGGATAGATGGGTGGATTTCAGTGCCATCCTAATACACCTTAGAACCAGTCAGGATATTTTGCCAAATCGGTTTCCCTTCATTTGACTGAAATATAAAGAACAACAGACATGATTGTTGTGATAAGCGTGTGTTTTAAGGATGTTGGTCTGGTTTTTGTACGCTTGCGCCATTGATATGTCCCTTTAATGGCTTCGGGTACAGATATCATACTCAATGACCCGCTTTGCCATCTATGAGACGGTGCGCGACACGATGACCAGCGGGAACCAGGGCCCGATTCCGTTCTACCAGAAAGTCCTGCTGGCGGCCTTTGGAGGTGAGTGTGTGTGGTACAAGTCAGTAGAGACCTCACCGTTGACGGTGTCCTTTTGTGCCATTGGCTGAAGCATTTAGCGATGCACCAATCTCTCATCCTCACAATCACTGGTTCACTTTTTAAAGCCTGACTGGCTGTCCTTTTGCCCCGCCCTCAGGGCTCATTGGTGGTTTCATAGGGACCCCAGCAGACATGGTCAATGTCAGGTGAGTCACGGTGGCTGAATGGGTGGCACTGTGCCCTTGTGGGTTTGAATTCCACACCCCCACAGTGTATCTAGAGCTCCGCCCACCTCACACCACTGTCCTTAAATATGTAATTAGGCTAACTGGCATCTCTAAAATGGTTGTATATGTGACCTGGCTTCATAAGAGCTCGAGGCCTCCCTTATTTTCACCAGAACAAGCCATTAAAAGATAAATAGATGGAAAAACTTGCATTTTCCGAACACTCTACAGCCCTATTACTCAAATCACGGTCCTCGAGGTCCGAGCACTGCTGGTTTTCCAGCCTTCCTTTACCTGTGAGCCAGGTGTGAAGCCTCTGACCAATCAGAATCAGTTATTATTAAACTAACTACCTGGGAGAACTGAAAACAAGGCCTGGATTTGGAATCAGATTTGAAGAGCCCTGCTCTACAGTGATACAAAATAGCTGTAATTCACAGAATATCCGCTAGGTGTCAGTGATACCACATGAAAGGTTTGTGGTTTTTATAATCACACCTGACGATAAAGTTATGTCTTCGCGTCCGTAAATACTTGTCTGTGATGGGAGCAAGGGAAAACTTCTGATGATTTTTTTAAACTTTTACAGGATGCAGAATGATGTGAAGCTGCCACCACAACTCAGACGAAAGTGAGTATTTCAGGTTTTGGAGCAAAAACGGGACTTATTTTGTGCTCTGAAATCTGGCCACATGCAACTGTGGAGGCTGGTTGCTGAGACGGTCGTTTCTGTTTTGCAGCTATGCACATGTTTTGGATGGATTCATTCGAGTCTGGAAAGAAGGCAAGATACAGATGTCTGAGTGGGGCGGGGTCTGAGTGGGGCGGGGCCTGAGTGAGGCGGGGCCTGAGTGGGGTGGGGCCTGAGTGTGGCGGAGCCTGTGTGGGGCGGGGTCTGAGTGGGGCAGAGCTATGCATTGACCCTGCAATTGGATTAGTAACCTGAGGTGGGATTCGAGTGGGTCAAAGTCTGCATGAGGTGCCTGGAGTCAGAGTGCCAGGGGCTGATTCCTTTTGAAAGTTTTACTGCTAGCAGTCCCTGTTTGATTCACACTGTGTGTGTCTCCACAGAAGGACTCAGGAAGCTTTTCTCTGGAGCCACGATGGCATCCAGCAGAGGGGCCATGGTGACCGTGGGGCAGGTGATGGAGCGCTGACGTGTGTGTGTGTGTGTGTGTGTGTGTGCGTGTGTGTGTGTGCGTGTGTGTATGTATGTGAAACAGATATGCTGTATTCTGCGTTCTAACATACCTGCCTGTGCATAGCTATCCTGTTATGACCAGGCGAAGCAGCTGGTCCTCGACACTGGCAACATGTCCGACAACATCTCCACCCACTTCCTGGCCAGTCTGATTGCAGTACGTGCTCATTCTCTGATTCCGCCCACTCGAGGCCTGTATTTATCAGCCCCACAGAGGTCATGTGACTATGATTCACCACCAACACCACTTCCCTCCACTCTCTGCTCAGGGTGGCTGTGCTACCGTCCTGTGTCAGCCCCTGGACGTGATGAAGACTCGACTGATGAGTTCTAAAGGAGAATATCGGGTGAGGCTGCAAGGCAGCGTGTGCCTGTGTGTGTTACGCCCTCTAGTGGCCTTGTGAGTGACCCTTTCCCCGGCACTGCAGGGAGTCGTTCACTGTTTGACGGACACGGCTCGACTGGGACCCCTGGCTTTCTACAAGGTATGGAGGCTTGTGGAACGTCGCAGTTTATGTACTTGCCTTCCAGTGCCCTTATCAGGCTGCATTTTTCGCTCTGACCAGCTGACCAATCGCATTGCAGGGTCTGGTTCCCGCCGGAATCCGGCTCATCCCCCACACGGTTCTCACCTTCATCTTCCTCGAGCAGCTACGCATCCACTTCGGCATCCTCGTCGTCACGTGAGCACGAGCCGTCAGCTGTGACCTCCGGGGCTCCTACCCACGACCCAGCCAGCCTGTCCTCAGTCTGCCTCCGAATCACTCCCCAGGGCACTGGGGGCCTGCAGCTGTAACTGGAAATTCCAAACTGAAAATACAGATGATAAACAACGGCTACGTTAATTTCCCAGGTCCATGCCTGGAAGATTTCACGGCAGAGATACCACTACAGGCGTTTGTTGCCAGGCAGTCTTTGGGTACCTTGGGGTCAACGTTCACCTCAGCGCCATCTTGGATTACGCCTTGGGTTCCAGTCACATGATGGATTCCATTACCAGCACCAGCTTCTGTCTCAGACCTCTGCCAACTTCCAAATCTGTTTTCTTAGGAAATTAACACAAGATTGCCTCTGTTTGGTGGTATGGTTCCGGAATCTTCTGACACTACCTAGTATCTACAGACCTTTCCAGTTCCTTAAATTTCTGTTCATTAAACGTTTCGTGCAAGAGCGTCTCTCCCTTTATAAGTCCATTTTCCAAATGGACTGTCTGTTAATATTGTCAGCTTGTCATTTTGAAACTAGACCTGTAGGGGGCGCTGGAGTTCTGTGCAGATGCCCGGGCTTTCTGTGTGGGCTAGGTGAACAATGTGCGTTTCAGAGCAGTCTGCTTATCTCTCCCTTTGATCGGCCCGGCTCCTGTTCCAGTGGCTTCAGTGATGCTTACCTCTGTCACGGTGCAGAAGGTCCTGTGGGCATCAGAGTTGTTGAGGCCAGGTCTTGTTGGTGACCATCTAAGGAAAGACAGATGTGTAGTCTGGAGTTTTCTGCTTATCAGTACAATTACATTACTTGTCTGTGTCACGATAAAGGTGGTATATGCAACAGATAAACATACTTATGCCAGAGGTGTTGTCTCACTGGTCGGTGTATCAATGTCTGAAAATTGTTTATGTCTGTGATGTTTAAGCCCTTTTTAAACACTCCTATGACATAGAATCTTAATGGGATTTATGATCTCGTCTCGTTGTATTACAAAGTCGGGTGATTTTCACACCATGTGCATGAGAGCTAATTTGGAGAGCAGGTAGACTCTGGACAGCTTAGAAGAGAACAGGGACATTCTGGAACATTCTGACTGATTCTGTCTTTGGCTTCGGTTTTGGAACTAAAGTGATTTAGAGAATACAGTGAGTAATGGTATTCTGTCTGTTTTCACACAAACCCTGTTTGGTGTCCTGGTCTATGAAGCGCTACAGTGGACTCTGGTTAGATTCTCTGACACCCTGTCACCCCTCAGTCACTCCGCCTGACTTTGTCACAGCATTACCTGGAAGACAGAACAACAATCGTTTAAAAAACCCAGCTCTGGCAGAAATTCAGGTACATCATTTAATTTAGAGGGAATCGGCAGGAATTACCAGCTGGTCTGAATATAAACCTTTTTTTTTTTTCTCCCCAAACAGCTGCAGATTTTATCGTTAAAGATCAAAGAATCCTGTTAATTTATCTTCTTTTTTTGACGGTGGAGCTTACATTTCACACTGTCGTGTTTACAAGACTGGTCTTCCTCGTAAGATTAATTATGGCCAAATTATGCAGCCGCCACATTGCAAAGCATAAAGACACTTTAACCCCGGGATTCGTTTTTTTTTTTTTTAATTGGGCCCGATTTACCCGAAAAAAGCGAACAGACTGGGAACATGCTGTAGACAAGATGGCGGAGCATCAAAGAAAAATTAATGCTTGGAAAATTTACGAAAAGAGAGGCCAGCGGAAAACAAACTGTGATTGGAAGATGGTCAGTTTTCTTGAAAAGCTACCAAAACCATGAAAAGGTCAGTGTCTTTTCAATTTAGCGGGCAGTAATGCAACATAGATACATTTAAAACTGACTGGATATGTTAAATATTTAATATTAAATCAGTTTTTTAGAAGGCTGCCTATCTCACTGAGAGTCACTGAACATCTAATCAGCGTTAAGGACTCAAACTAACCCCACTGTCCACGTTCGGCCTAGAAATGTACATCACATTAAAGGAATTCCATAGTTTAAAATATACCATTAAATAGTCCTTTCCTTCATCTGTGTGTGGGCTGACCCCATCTGCTTTTCTCTGACACATATCAAGATTATGGAAATACTGTGCACTCTCCTTTAAAAAGAGATGATAATGTTCCTCAGACCCTTTTGAGGTAAAACTAAAAACAAAGCATGTGTTGGCTATGTAAATTCAATCTCCATGTTGTTCTTTATAAGGGAAAGCTGTCAAACTTCTTCTCAAGATGAAAAATCAAAAAGTCTGTATGGTTATCCAGTATGAAGATCTGTGACATGTTGGTCTCGCAGAAGTTATCTAATTGCAGGCTGTCACAGGTGACGTGGAGGTGAGCTGCAGTAGTAGCACCTCCACACCAGCAGAGGGCGCTTACAAATTGGTCCTTAAGGCACAAAACGGGGCATAATTTTTTTAAGTATCGCCAAAGTTCATGTTCACTGCCGTGCAGGCATTAATTTTGTTGAAAAACTAAAGTTAACAGCTTACTGTTATTTTTGGAATAAAACTTGTTTTCGTGCATTTAGAGAAGTTCTCTTTTCTGATAAAGTTTTTTAACGGCGTAAAGGAGCAATTACAGAATGCTGAGGCCATTTGTAAAACATGTAGGGTTGTTGATTTTGCAGTTCACTCCAATTTGGGCCCATCTGGCCGGAGCTGGCCCCTTCCTTTAAAAGCATCACGCTCTGAGCTCTGCCCCCTTTCCTGCTGTCATCGCCCATGTTTCCCTGCACTCTAATACAGTGGACAGGCCCTTTGGGATAACTGCCATTAAGACAGAAAATTGGAACTAATGAATGCACCTGAAATTGCACTAATTCCTCTCAGAGAAACGGGCTTCTGCTCTAATACTGTCCCCATAGACCCCTGTTCGCTTTGCTGACTGGGGGCATTTAGTCAGAGGCTGATAGCTGATAGACTCGCAAAAAAAGCCATTTTCTCAGTTATTACATTCAATTATGATTCTTCATATGTCTATATGTATCATTGTAAAACCCTAATATAGCCTTGTTATAGTCATTATGGTCAGATTAAATGATAGTCAGCATTGTCCGTTTCAGGCAGGTTAACCTCTCAGGTGAACAAAACAACTTCAAGCCCTGATATTATCAAGTTTGCTTTATAACACACTGGAAGGTTCCTCCTGTCCAAGGTCCGGGTAGAATCACAAATGATTGCCGGAGGACAACAAGTGTAAAATATTGGATCCAAAACGGCCTTTTCCTCTCCTCTCGGTCTTCGGACAGAGGCAGGGACAAAGGGAGATGCTGAGGAACTGAGAATCAGATGAGTGCATCAGGACTGGCTTTGGTGGAGATGGAGCTTGGCTGGAAGCTGGATGGTACGTGCAATGCAGGCCGGATTAACAAAGGCACTGGGATGTCATGAGACCAAGGTCTGATTCCATCACATGCATGAGCCCCATTGAAGTTAATGGCATAAATTGCTCCCGTCCTACTCATCAAATCTCTGCCTGAGCTCCTAACTTCAGATGATACTAAACTGCACAGGTCACGTACTGGTTAAGGACATGGACTCATAATTTGAAGGGTTTCAATTTATGTAAAGGTCGGAGCTCTGATTCCAACTTTTTGAACCAGGTACTCAACCTGCACAATGGGGAAGAGTGCCCCCACGTGGACACATTGTGCATCTATCTGCTGCGTCCCTATTCTTAAATGATTGTTTCCTCAGCCGATCGTTCCAGTTAGCCCCTAATGGTTCGGCCGTTAGATGCAAGCAGTGTCACAGATCGCTTTTGCATGCATAAGTCATTTTGCATTTAATGTATAATGCTGTCAAAGAATCTAATTAGAATCTGGCTAGCTGTTGTTTTTATTGATTTGTTTACATTAAATGGTCATGAAAAGAATCTGGCTGCAACTAAAAGGTTTCAGCAGGCTTCGTCTTTGCTCGTTATTTCTGGGAAGGCTTGGGAACACGCAGGAATTGGGGAAATAGTAAAAATAGTAATTATTACTATGTAATTGTTTCCAAAACAGCACAGAAGTGTGGGGTTCATATGCCTCGGAACTCGACACACGAAAACTCCCATAATCTCCCCCCGCTCCCACACCCAATGTAAAGCCCCCCACCCCGCTGTGTTCCCGCATTAGCCAAAGTGTAGCTCGGCACATAAGGAGATTGTGTGATGTTTGTATTCGGACACATTAAGGGGATATTTGTGTAATTTATTTTGCATCCCGATCGCTCCCCCGGGGTTAACCGGCTGCCGAATCGCAGCGATGAGCGTAATTTAAAACAAAAGCAGCCTCACATGTTCATCTGCGAGTGTGTGCCAGGAATAACGGAGGCGACGAAGGCCGACCTGCGGTAGAAATTAAAGTTCCCTGCGCTGGACGGCCGCTGACGTCATTAACGCTGCCGATATTAGCCCTGAAAGGCTCCACCATTAGCCAGCGGATGGCAGCCGTTAGTCAGAGGCTGTTTGTCAGTCACCCCCCCTTGCTGTCAGAATAAAGGTAATGTCCCTGGCGCTGTGGGACTGCTCCCCACAGCCCAATCCACCTGGCCCTGTGCAGGCGTCCATCTGAACGACTTACCAGAGCAAACTGCTCGGCACCACTCCAATAACTGTTATTTCATGAATTAGACCTGGAAATATCTTAATTGGCTTACATGCACTGGACATGCTGGAAACCTGGCCAGTTTCTTTTATAAATAGTTCAATTATTCCACCAAATGGCTTTGGCACATCTTGACATAAGTCGGTACTTATTTAATAATTAGTTAAGATAATTATCACCCCAGAAGGAGATTCAGCAGAGAAATTCTCACACATGTTCACAACAGTCTGTTGTCTTGGAGGGAAACACACCGGTGTAGAAGTGGAAAACCGGCTCACGTTTCCAGGAGAGGCCATAGATGTGAAAATAATATTTACAGACGAATACACTTAACAAATGAACTGTGGAGGGTTTGTGTGAGTTGGGAACAGGTGCATCCCTGCCAGTGGCGATGAGTGGAAGAGAAAGCAGGTTTATTTTATAGTTTTGACACTTCAAACATCATAATTGGACACTTTCCTGGTAGATATTGCTTTGTGGGATTCTGTGCGATACTTTGAAAGCCCGTTCTGCTATTTTTAATGGGTTTTCGCGCAAAATCTATCCCAGCGAAGAGATTTCCATCTCCTTGTCTTGAACATCTGAAATGTATGCTTACTTAACAGCAAAATGAGCAGGATCTGTAGGAACATCCCGATGGCCATCTCCAGTCCGTAGACCAACACCAGTTTTTGTGCCCAGAGATGAAGCACGGGATGCAGCCACACAGACAGACTGTCCCAGACCCCATGACGTGGACAGGGGCCAGAGGCTGGAGGTGGGGGGCTCTTTTCATCCAAGCCTCCTGTGCTAAAATAATTATGTGAATTGTAAGTTGCCTTACCTGCTGCTTCAAGTGTTAGTCTGGAGTCAGTTCAAACATATTCCTTGGAATCCACAGGACTGATTCTCTGAGACCTTCCAGCTAGACTCTTTCCTCAGACCCTGAGTCCTCAAGGGAACAGCCAGCTGCAGATCTCTCTTATTCTGAGAATAATCATGAGATGATATTGGACCAGGAGAGAGAGCAGCTTGCTGCAGATGCTAGTAGTATTTTTAAGTGACCCTCTGACCCCCACATGCCTGTAGTGGAAGGGAATGTGATTTTATGCTTGAACATTTCCTTCAAATGTCATACCTTCCTGAGTCATTTCCTAACTTAGCCTTTGGGAACTGGGATGTTCTGCTCCCAAGCAACAGGCAGCCGTTGCCATGGTACTATACCCTGTGTTGGTCCCAGAAGTAGGTGGTCTTATAAATCCATCTGTCCAACCATTTTCCATACTAGTTTGACCAACGTAGGGTCTCGGGGGTTCAGAGCCTATTCCGGAAGCTAATGGATTAACTCATGACAGGGCAAATGTTTCCACCCTACCCTGCCTCTGACTAATTTCAAATCTAGGATTGTTTGACTCCCAAATCTTGTTAAATAGAGACGTTTGGCATTATGGCAAAGAGCTGTTAGCGCACAGTAAGGCATTCAGTTAGCAGCATGGTTTACAAGAGCCTGACAGATTGTCAGTCAGCTGCTAACTAAACAAGCCTGACACCAGTATCTTCTTTCTTATATATACCCTTCAAAACCCAGCTCAGCGTGCAATAAGGAACATAGTAACATATCGTGAAGTTCTTTACATTAAATCTGGCCAAAGGGAGAAGCCTTGGCCTCATTTTGCGGTCCGTCACTCAGTAAATTCCAGAGAATTCCTTCAGAGCCTAAACTCTGTTCCAGTAGTCAGCTTTCTGTCATGCCAGCTTCCAGCTTGCAAACAGCCGCCATACGCTGGCTGAGGAGCCTTTGGCAGCTGAGGGAAAAGGGCCTGCAGATCTTTGCTTCTTGGCCCATTTCTCTCGGTGGACGGGTGCCTGAGCCGGTGCCCAGCATCGAACTGTCTCTGTGCATCTGTGCGCCGTACGTCGTGCCATGTATCTAATTACAGCCCTCGGGGCCTGACCGTCAGCAGGGGTTAGCGCTGTCTGCCAATGAACGCCACAAGAGAGCCTCCCTTCCCTCCATCCCATCATGGAAACTGAATTTAGAGTTGTTGTTATTAGGTGTTGAGCTACCAATATTCCAGACTTATTCCAGCAATATTCCAGACCCTTAGATCCTCTGAGTGATGTTCCCCGTCGACCTTCATGTTTTCCCTCCCTCTATCCCATGTCGTTATTTTACACCTCCATCTCGTGCCCCCCTGCTGTCCCTCTCTTTCCCCCTTCTTCTCCATCTGGCTCTCTAACTCTCCCCTACAAGAACGTTTCGACAGGACTCCTGGAATGTGTCAGTCGGACAAGCCGCCAAGGAACGGAGTCACTGGGTTGAATGCAGCTCTTTGTTTGTAGCGAATTACCTAACAGCAGGGAGTGCGGTCTTAGCGTTCCAGCGGGGCCAGTATATTAAATACGCTGGTACTGTATAGCGTGGCAGCAAAGCGTAGCTGAGCCCACTGGAAGAGCGGCTGAAAGCAGCTAAGGGAGCATCAGAGGGAACTGTGAATATGGACGAATTTAACCTGGGAACATCTGACATACACTCCAGCTACTGTGGTCGCTGTGCATCAAAGTGCTGTTTCCTCCTGATTTTGGAATAACATTAATTTCCAGGTCTGACCACAATAAGCAGTGAAAGGATGGATGGATGGATGGATGGATGGATGGATGAATGGATGGATGGATGGATGGATGAATTACTAGATCCAATAATCATTTAACCCAAATGAAAGATCTCTTTGGTCATGCTCATTATGGAGCCATGGATCACTGACCCTGTGTCCTGGGCCTTCAGAGATCCGAAATCCCAGTAAACTGAAGCACGATTCCTACGTGATCGAAGAAAAGCAGGCCTCTTGTTATGAAGCTTACATTCCTGCCCTCATGGTGGTTGACCTTGTTTTCCATGTTCCTCCAGAACATACAAGACTCGAAATGGCCGACAGGCCGATGGTCTTCAGTCAGGTGCATCAGGAAGATCCACATCTCACTGGACTACAACCCTACAGCTATGATCATTCTACACACACGTTTCTCTCATGAAAAAATGATCAAAGCAGCATGGATATTATCATTTCAGCATGCACGCTATTTGTGAATCGTAATTTAGCAGCCTGATGGGCTGGTCATCAAACTTCTCTTCTCTAGAGAATTGAAGGTGGGAAAGGGAGCAATTTTGAAACCTCTGTCACAGTTTTTTCCCCCATAGACTCAGATACTGTACTAAATTTTCTTCTCTGATCCTTGTCTCCCAAAAATCATGCGAGTTCCTGCCTTGTAGGCATAGGTGAATGACAGTGATATCCACTCTGGTGGGAATGGGGTTACAGTGTCCCTGACATTGGGACAGGAAAATGGGATTGGGAGGAATCCTTAATCAAACAGTTTAATTTGCGTCTTGCCACTATTGCTGCATCCCATAAGAAGGGCTTTCAGAATGCAGGGCAGGGAAATGCCTTTTTTAGCCCAGAGCAAAGGAGGTTGTTTGGATTCCTCAATCGGCCGTGTGAGTAGCTCTTTTGTAGCGAGCATCATGAGAAGTTCATGTTCAATCCCACCACACCTGCCAGCCTGTTCAGGGGCACGAGGAATGAGGCAGAGGAGAATGCCAGTCCATCACATGGCACATCCATATCCACCATTTAGCTAACTGCAGGTCATTGGGCTTTAGGAGAAAAGCTCAGCATTTGATGGAAACTGACACACACAGTTCATTTGGGATTTGATCCCACAAACCTGGGATTTGACCCCATGAACCACAATGCGTGAGGCACTTTGGTCTATCCATCCATCTCCTCTGTACTCCTGAAGATAACAGAGTGCTTCTCAGTATATGCTTGTTATACCTGTAATAATTTTCACCTTTCAGCTGTTGATGTATATTAGCA
>JAODJU010000045.1:15275357-15296010 GCA_026776725.1 Gnathonemus echidnorhynchus
TCTGTGTATAGGTAATGCTAAGGGGCTCCATCCCCTGATGTGTGTCTGTGTATAGGTAATGCTAAGGGGCTCCATCCACTGATGTGTGTCTGTGTATAGGTAATGCTAAGGGGCTCCATCCCCTGATGTGTGTCTCTGTATAGGTAATGCTAAGGGGCTCCATCCCCTGATGTGTGTCTGTGTATAGGTAATGCTAAGGGTCTCCATCCCCTGATGTGTATCTGTGTATAGGTAATGCTAAGGGTCTCCATCCCCTGATGTGTATCTGTGTATAGGTAATGCTAAGGGGCTCCTGTCCCGTCTTGATCAGGTGGAAAATCTTGCTTTTCTGTCAGTTATTTGTTTGCCTTCATTCTTATGGCCTCTTTGTCCTTCTGTGTGTTTAGAAAACAAAGTGTGTCTGTGTTTGTATGTGAGTACCCATAGGCATTCTGTGTTTTGCTGTAAATAAGAGTGTCCCGTGTGCTGATGGCGCTCTCCCTGCTGGCAGCTCTTTCTCTCTCTCTCTCTGTGCTGACAGCTCTCTTCGTGTGGTCTCTCTGTACTAACAGTTCTCTCTCTGTACTGACAGTTCTCTCTTTACTTGCAGTTCTCTCTCTCTCTGTACTGACAGTTCTCTCTCTTTCTCTGCTGACAGCTCTCTCTCTGTACTTACAGATCTCTCTTTCTGTGCTGACAGGTCTCTCTATTGACAGTTCTCTCTCTTTCTCTGCTGACAGCTCTCTCTCTGTACTGACACCTCTCTCTTTACTTTCAGTTCTCTCTTTCTGTGCTGACAGGTCTCTCTCTCTCTATTAACAGTTCTCTCTCCCTCTCTCTCTCTCTCTGCTGACAGCTCTCTCTCTGTACTGACAGCTCTCTCTTACAGTTCTCTCTTTCTGTGCTGACAGCTCTCTCTCTCTGTTGACAGCTCTCTCTCTCTGTACTGACAGTTCTCTCTCTTTCTGTGCTGACAGCTCTCTCTCTCTTTCTATTGACAGTTCTCTCTCTCTCTCTCTCTCTCTCTCTCTGCTGACAGCTCTCTCTCTGTACTGACAGGTCTCTCTTTCTGTGCTGACAGGTCTCTCTTTCTGTGTTGACATCTCTCTCTTTATATACTGACAGCTCTCTCTGTGTGCTGTCCAGGCATCGTGGTGAGCAGGTGAGCCCCCTCATCCCCCTTCCCTGGTTTCCGCAGCAGGATTAAGGGATGTCACAGGTGCTCCTCCTCCTGTCAGCGCTCTCAATCTCCGCCAGCATCCAGGTGAGGTCTCACACGAGGACATGCACGAGGGGGCATGCTTTGCGGCACATGCAGCCCCCTCCTGGCACTTACCTCATAGTCGTGATGCCTGTAACAGGCACATGGCCAGGTAGTAAAATGACAAACTTGATCCCCCCCTTGAATTTTACTTCAACCCCCTGGTTGTCGAAATCTAGAAATGGACACCCCCTGCCCAAATCATCCAAATCTAATCTACCATAATGGGACCCCCCCCCCCTTCGATTGTCCCAGTGGTCACGACCTGTCCATGAAATTTAATTTCAGTCTATGGGCCTGACCTTGGCTTGGGGTAGGTCAGTGTTTATTTGTTAGTGCCGTAGACCAGTCCTCAGGGAACCCCAGACAGTCCACTTTTTTGCTCCCTCCCAGCTCCCAGCCAATCAGGAACACTGATTACCTGATACAGGTGCGCTGGGAGCAAAAACGTGGACTGTCCGGGGCTCCCCGAGGACTGGGTTGGTAAACACTGCCGTAGACTTTGGTCGCAAGGGGTGAGTGGGAGTTCAGTGTCCTGCGGAAAGTGTGGGCCGCATGCAAGAGAGGCCCTGGATGAATCCTCCATGACAAGTACAGTTGTTGATGATGATGATGACGAAGAATGCAGTAGTGAACCGAAACATAAATAAGAAAATGTAGCCACTGGATAATCAGTTAGATAAACATCTTTGATAACATGCCAGGCCCGTCTCTTTTTGAATCAAAGCCACCCTTGTTAATAAACGTTTAATCATTCACGTTAGTGGCACAGTCAGACATGGTAGGGTGGGGGGCGGGGGAGTCTAAGTTTAGCAGACTGTAGCATGAGTTATGGGGTCTATTTATAGTACAGCTACTTTGACAGAGGAACACAGCACTGTCCTCTGCCAAAACAAAGGATCCGGCCCGTGAAGCCGGGAAACCGAACGAAAACAAGCACCCTTCTGTTAACCGCGCGCGGGGCTGTGAGCTGACAGTGTGCTGGCGACTCAGGAGATAAACGTTTCCAGTTCAAAGCTCCAGGGGCGCCGATTCAGCAAAGTACGGAAAGGCCTGAAATGGGAAGTCGCCTGAGTTGTTTTGAATGAACTTGCAGAGGGCTGGATGCTGTAGCTGTACGTCCACCCAGGTGATTATAGGTTTGAATTCTACCCCAGCTGCCCACTGAGTTTCTTGTGAAGGGTGGACGCAGTGTCCAGGGTGTCCCCTTTCTTACACACTACACTAGCTAGGGCAGGCTTCAGCTAATGGAGATGCTGTTGGATACAGTAGCTCAATTAAAAAGAAAAATTCCAAAACTCACTCAGTCCATTTCCTGTTGTTTTTGTGATGAGGCCACCAATGACCTAAAGTCATGCTTACTCATCAGACCTGGGAACCAAAACTCAGTCAGTCCTTATATAATCCAATGAAGATCCACCCATCTCTTTTTTGTACCTGCTTGTCCTATTTGGAGTTGTAGGGGGTCTGGAATTGATCTCGTAGGCTATGGGCATAAGGAAGGGAATAAATAAGGGAGGGATGGGGCACCAACCCATCACAGGGATCATTCACTCACACACACCTATGGGCAATTTGGTAACTCCAATTAACCTCAACATAGTTTTGGACTGGAGAACCCAGAGGAAATCCCATAGTGGCCTGGGGAGAACATGGAAATCCAACACACATGGAGATGGAGCCATGGTGGAGACTCAAACCCTAATCTTAGACGTGTGAGGCGACAGTGTGCCATCTCAATTAAGGCCTGTCGTTAAAGGCCTGTCGTTAAATTTCCAAAATTCATTGGGTTGAGGGGAGTTTCGGTAATTTGCTCTTTGGTTGTGAACAAGGCGTTCGTGTTTTTGCACAAGATAGTAATCTACATCCATCGCTAATATGCGGAGCCGTGTTGATTCTGTCTGTCTTTTGGCTGCTGTCAGTGTTTCAGAAACATCTGTCTGTCTGCTAACTGCTTATCCTGGTCCTGTGCTGTTCCAGAAACAAATCCTCTGAATCCAGGGAACAGCGCATTTTGCTGAAAGCTTAGAATCCATTAATGCCAAAACTGGACTAGAATCTTGCTGTACAAATGAATATTTCATCTATCCCCCCATTTTTCTAACACTGTCAAACAATACTGAATAAGGAATTAATCAATTACGTTCAAGTGGCAGAAGTTGGATGCGTGTTTGAGCAAAAGGATAAACTCAGAGATTAAAATGATTATGATTAGTAAAATCTTCATACTTTTGGTGCAAATCTGTCCATTTGTCTTTCATTTGTGTTTCTGACTTGTGAGAGGATTGGTGCATATTCTCCAGCAGCTTGGGCATCACAGCATGTTTTGTATTCACCATATGATTATGTCCCCCGCAGATGTCCTACGGTAAGATCATGAAGACTCTACTGGAGCAATGGAAGATGTACAAAGAGGAGTGCTTACATAACATCACCAGCGAGCCACTGGCCTCTGGTGAGCCAACCCCCCCCGGAGCGGCAACATCAACATGAGACAGTTTTCTGGAGAAATATCTCCATAGCATAGAGATATTAACCTGTTGTAAAATGTGGACTCACTCTTTCTTTCATGACTGAACACCACAGCACCTTCTGATAATTGATACTTTATTGATCCCTGTGGGAAAATTCTCTTTCCGCTTCCCCCAACTTGCTCTCTGTGAAGGGCAGCAATCGGTGGCAGCGCCCAGGGAGCTGGGGGCTAAGGGCCTTGCTCAAGGACCCACGGACGTGCTGGGGCTGGCAACCTTCCAACCTTCCAAATAAAGGCATAGCAGTTCAGCCCCCTGGAGGTCTCTGAAGTATACGGCTCTGTTAGAAGCTTGAAGGGGCAGGTCTCTGTTGTGTATAAGAGGGTCTTTAATGGCATGACCTGAAGGTTCCCAGTTCAGGTTCTGGGAGGCCCTTTGCTGTGGTACCTACAGCAAATTATCAAGCTGTATAAACTGTCCAAAAATGTCCAAAGTTGACGTGTGTTCTGGGGTCGTCTCCATCAGGCGTGGTCTGCAACCGCACCTTCGACAGGTACGCCTGCTGGCCGGACGCACTGCCCAACACCACCATCAGCGTCTCCTGTCCTTGGTACCTGCCGTGGCATCACAAAGGTAAGGGCTGGGAGGGGGAGGGGGGTGGGCGGTGGTGAAAGGCAGAGATAGCTGACGGCAGAGAAATGGATCGATGGCGTGACAGGGCAGCCTGCTTCAGACAGCCGGAAGCGTTTCCTCCACAGAAATACCAGCAGGTTCACCTGCTATATGGATGATCGTGTTTCTACAGCATCAGTGTCACTATTTGCACGATCAGCCCCTAAGCCGCTGATCTTCGGGGAGGGTACTGTGTGTTATAGGGCTGGTCCCACTAACCTGTCCCCCTCCCCGCTTGTCTCTGCAGTCCAGCACGGCTTTGTGTATCGGGAGTGTGACTCAGAAGGCCGCTGGATCTCCATGAAAAATGCCAGCGAGTGCCAGTTGGACGACTCCGAGCAGGTGACATCCACCGCCGTCGCTGTTTGTGGCCTTTGCATCCCATCTGGATGTTCACTGGCATGTCTGTGCACAATGATGGCAGTCGTGTGGCACGTGGCCCGATGCGCGGGTGCACAGGTGTGTGAGTCACAGTGATACATCAGTGTCCACGTCCCGTTACGTATATCTGTATATATAAAATGTCCCCATGTTGTGGTAAAACCTGTAACCTTTTAGCTTGTGGGGACATTTTTTAGGTCCCCACAATAAAAAACTCTATTTTATAAAAATCTGTGAATGTCATCACAAGAACTAAAATAGCCAAAAGTCTTGTGTTTTGTTTGGTTACTTATGGTTAAGGTTAGTGCTGCGTAGGGGTTGAGGGTGTCATGATTTTGATTGGGGTTTTTCCCAGAGAAATGAATTGAAGGTCCCCATTTAGATAGGAACGCCAACGTGTGTGTGTGTGTGTGTGTGTGTTCCAGCTGTACGGCAAGACCCTCAGCCGCTTCCTGGCCATGTACACCGTCGGCTACTCGCTGTCCCTTGGGGCTCTGGTTCTGGCCCTCGGCATCCTGGTGACATTCCGGTAAGAAATGGGCGCGGAGAGGGATTTGGTTCAGATCCGGCAAAGCTGTACAGGAGGACCATTTGGGATGGGGGGGGGGGCAGTTCAGTTTTAGATGAGGTTGAACTGGTGAGATACACATAAACTTAAAGTGGTTATGAGGAAGGTCATAATTTGGGGAGGGGGAAGTGGGTTTAAGTATTAAAAAGTGTATTAAACTGGGGGTGTTAATAGCTTGTGTTCTAGTTGAAAGCAGGAAACAGCAGTATGTCACATTTGTTTTCCAGACATACCCTCCTCGTTTTTAAAATATACCAGTTCATTTAATGAGTGAAGGTCAAAGGTCATATGTGGGGTCAAAGGTCATAAGTTAAAGGTCATAAATCTTTTGTTTTTTTTTTTTAAACTTCTCCCCTCAGGAAGCTCCACTGTACGCGAAACAACATCCACATGAACCTGTTCGCCTCGTTCATCCTCAAGGGCGTCTTGATCCTCCTGAAGGACGTGCTGATCGACACAGCCACCCCCAACATCATCCCCGACGACATCCACTCCGACTCCCAGGTGGAGCGGCTGGTCGGGGGCAAGGTGGGCGGCGGTCGAGGGTGGGGGGAAGGAGGACCTCAAAGCAGGAAGGGGGGGCGAGAGCCCCAGACACCTAATTAAAACAGACAAATGTGTAAGAAAATGGAAACGCCAGGCCTGCGGGACGATTTGACCTCGCAGAGACTAATCAGACTGAAAAATCAGAGCAGGAATATCTGCACTCAACCTTCATTCCATTCCAGTCCATTAAAAAAGAACTTCCATCCAATCCAAAATGTCACATTTGCGATTCATTCTGGGATGCAGAGGTGACATTTTCATACATTTTGTTTTACGAAGCATGGGACGTGTTTTCATTTATTTTCATCTTCAACCACAGATCAGAATTCAGGCTAGGTGCCCTGAGCAGTTCGGAAATGGGAGAGGCGTGTGAATTTGCGACAATTTCATCTGTCAGAAGTTTCTGCAGCCCAGTCTGACTCTATGCTGTTTTAATAGCCTTGTTTGCTGGCAAACAAATCCGTTTCTGATTTATAAACACAATGGCCAAACTCTCAGTGTGAGCATAGGTGTGTTAGCATGGGCAGGGTCAGCTGACTAACTTATAAGCAACCTCATTGGGTAGATGCAGAGGCAAAAAAATATTTGCAGGGGTGCTGGATGGACAGCTTACCCCCGACCTTTGCTCTCACCTCTGTATGTGTGTGTATGTCTCAAAGCAGGGAAGGGACATATGGGGAAAAGCACACTGCAGTACAATCATGCTCATACTGGTAGAAATAAAGCATAATTTTATTTCAGGTATATGTCATTTATTCTCTCTGTCCTTGTGCTCTTAGATGGCCGTGGCCTGCCGGGTCGCCTTCGTGATGATGCATTATAGCATCATCGCCAACAACTACTGGCTCCTAGTGGAAGGAATTTACCTCTACAACCTGCTGGTCGTCACTGTTTTCACAGAGAGGAACTACTTCAATATCTACCTGTGCATCGGCTGGGGTGAGTGACTGTCTGGCGTGTGCAGGAATGTTTCCATTTGGTTAGCAAATCTACCACAGGATTTGAAATCGTTCAGCGGGTCCGTGTACTGGCTGCCGCAGACTCGCTTAACTCATCTCCTTTTGGCTCATGTCGAGTTAAACCAGGCATGGCCACCCACAAAGAGGTTTAAACCCTCATCCGTTCCCTTTGCTTGTATTTTGGGTGGTCATATACCTCTGTGCTTGTGATCGGAAGGTTGTCGGTTCAAATCCCAATGTCAGAAGAATAGTTACCCTGTTGAGCCCTTAAGCACGGTTCTTAGACCCCTGCCGAACGCTTCAGGGGCCCCGGATATAGGGCTGGCCCTGTGCTCGGACCCCAAGCCTCATCCTCAGCTGTATATATGTGTTTGCCTTAAAGAGGAGCATGATGGGAAATTCCAGCGTCCCTGTACTCCTGCATGTGTATGTGACAAGTAAAGCTTCATCATTTCATTTTGGGGAGGGAAGGGCAGGAGGCGGAGGCTGTGATGCTGGAGAAGGTGGAGGGGATGGAAATGGTGGAGAATCTCTAATCTGGTCCCCCGTGTCCCACGCAGGTGCGCCGCTGATCTTCATACTGCCCTGGGCTTTGGCGAAGTACCTGTACGAGAATGAGGAGTGAGTGGTGACCGTAGATGTTTGCTTCTGGGTCTCGTTCCGTCCACCTGCACAAGCTGCATGTTACTGTCTTGCGGATACTGTACCTCCACAGACGGTTAGTGCGTGTGGCAAGTGTCCCACTCATTGGCTGGGACATATACAGGGGCGTGGCCTCTGTGGCATACGCCCAAACTGAAAGCTGATTGGTCCCGGAGTGCCCCCTCCCTTGTCACTCATTGATTCAAAACATGTGATTGGCTAATGATAAGGCTGGCCTCTTTCGATTAATTATATAGTCCCTTGTATGCCCCCTACTTCACCTCTTTGTTATAAATTGAGCTGATGCCTTTATTCAACGCAGCTTTAATTTTTTGCCCATTTGACTGGGCAATTATTTACTGAGGCAATCCAGCTGAAAAGCACTGCAGGGAGAGCCATGTCCTTTGCCACCACACCACCTGCTGGACATCTCTGAAATTGCACCACATACTGAGCTACCCCGCTATAACGCTGCAGCATTAGCATAGCCGCGCTGCGACATGCGCTGTGGATGCTGATGTACTGTTGCACGCAGAGGTTCATACACATTTCAGCAGCCCTGCTCAAGCAAGACTGTCATCTGTCCTGGTTGCCGGTTCACTAAACATTCAAGTACTACACGTATATAAAAGATTTTGGCAAAAGTAAGACATTTTAGGATATTAGAGTTGTGTCCTTATCAAACTGTTATATCCATGTGTTTGTGTGTGCATGGGGGGGTATGTATATGGTTATATATATATTGGGGGTAGCATGTGCTTCAGCAGGCTAAGCCTCTGTGCCTGTAATCGGAAGTTCGCCAGTTCGAGCCCCGCCCAAGTTAGTCCCGCCTTAACCCCCCCAGCTCAACGGACACCACTGCAGGTAGCTGCCCTTCACTGCCAAGTTTGCTCTCGCCTACGTGTGTGTCATGGAGGGCAAGACGGGGTCAACAAAAAGACAATTTCCCCGCGAAGATCAATACAAGTGTCATTGTTATTATATTATGTCACCTGTTATTTGGACATTGTGGGGACCATTTTTTTCAGCCCCCACAAGGGGAAACTCTAGAAATATGCGATTGCAATCAAAAAACTAAAAATGTCGAAAGTCTTGTATTTTGTTTGGTTATTTATGATTAAGGTTACAGCTGGGAAGGGGTTAAGGTTGTCATTGTTGGGATTATGGTTATGCCCATAGAAATGAATGGACAGTCCCCACAAAAACATGAATGCGAACGTGTGTGTGTGTGTGTGTGTAGAGTAAATCTTTGGAAAGTAGCATTTGGCTTAGATCTCTTAGCAATTTGCTTCGCTGTTGGTTTCTTAATAGCCTTCGCAGTTGAACTCAGTTTCATTGTGAATTTAAGTGTTAATTTATGTGCTGGTGGGGGAGCCTTGAAATTGCCCCTGTATGGTGGTAAAAGGGCTTTTCTTATTGTCTTGGTCCCCACGGCTCCTGATTTCTCCCCCAACCCCTGCTCATTAAATCAGTCTCTTTAGCGCCCCCTAGATGCATTCCTTCATTACAAAAGAATCATTCATTTAGCAAACCGCATGTAGCACTTTGCAGCTCATGCAGCGATCGGTCAGGGCCTGGGGAGCCGTGATTGGCTGCGTGGTCAGTAGCGAATGAGTGGATTATAGCCGTGGGTTGTAATGACTGTGTCATCGCCAGGTGCTGGCAGAGGAACGACAGCATGGCTTACTGGTGGATCATACGCTCCCCAATACTGCTCGCTATCCTGGTGAGTGCCGACATCCTGCAGCACATGGGCCTGTCCACCCATCCGTCCATCTGTCCATCCACCCATCTGTCCATCTGTCCATCCATCCATAATCCATCTAAAAAGCTAACAATTTTCAATTTTAATTTAAGACCCATTAGTAGAGCATTGCCCCCCCACAGGTGAAGAATAAAAAAGGGGCACTCTGTACGTTTAAAAGGGGGCACTTTAAATAGCTTGGCATCCCCCACCCCCATATGCCCTTTACTGCCATGATTTCCAGAAGGAGAAGTTCTGAGAAATTTAAATTAAATTATTAATATAATACAATTATGCAGTCTTCACACTAAGAATTATTATCAGATAATTAGAAAATTATACTTTTTCACATAACTAAAGAATAAAGAAGTAATAAATGAATCCGATGCATTTTACATAATTGCTTATACATCATAAGGCAATTTTTAGACTTCATTCAGAGAGGAACCGAACAAGGACACGGAGAGAAAGCACAGACTCCACAAACACAGTCCCAGAGGAGGGCATGGAACCAACATCCCTCACCATAATCTAACAAGGACACAGTGAGAATGCACCTACTCCTCGAATGCAGTACCAGAAGGGGCATCGAACCAACAAACCCTCACCATAAAACAGCAAAATAAAAATTAAATATATATAATTCCACTTATTTCGCTTTCCCTATTCTGTCAGTCCCAAGTATCTTACAGACATTATCCGGAGACTGTTATCCTTGTTACTAAAATCACAGTCTTTGTCCCCTTGATACTGACTACTCTTCCTTCATTGCAGCTTTTTCTGAATTGTGAGTAATTTGAAAATTATTCATTTTTTGATCATTTATGTTTATTCATATGATTTCTTTTTTAGGCTTATCTGGCTTGGTGCAGCAGTTATTTATATATTCTTATTTTCTGCAATTTTCAGTTCTGCTCATAGCTCCTGTCCTGACTAATTGGACTGGACACTGAAACTCTGCTTCTCAGTCTTCTATGTGGCTGTAACGTGTCTGGCAACAGGAATTAATATGTCTGATATTTGTAATGTCCTGTAGTTATTTAATACAGGATGATTTGAACCTGGCTTTTGGCTCTCAGGGTTTTAAGCAGAGGTGGAAAGTTCAGGTCCAGAAAGTACAAATCCAGACCAAGATTTTGCTTCAACCAACCAGTTGAGGACTCTGACTGAGACTCTTTTATAGTCAAACTGGTTGGTTGAAACAAAATCTTGGTCTGGATTTGTACTTCCTGGACCTGAACTTTCCACCTCTGGTTTTAAGTCACTCGTACACATTTGGTGTCTTTCGAAGGCAGAGTAGGCTGATTCTTAGAGGAAGGGATTGTTCCTGGTAATCGAAGGCTGGGAGCTGGGCGCTCGCCACGTCCTCTCCACATTTTTTCCGATAAGCGTCTGCAGTGTTTATCGCATCTCGTAGGAATTCCCGTGTTTGCGTTCTTTATTTCCATGGAGTCCACTGTGTTGAATTGCGTTCATTTCCTGCTCCCCACCCTGGTTTGTTCTGAATCGGCCTGTTCGCTGGTACATCCAGACAGGGTGGACCTCTGTCGGCTCCTGCATCCAGGATGTTCTTTGGGGTGCAAGTCCCTGCGGTAAATTTCACCACACTGGGACAGCTCCATTATGTAAGACTACATCACCGTTGCCTCGGTGACCAATCTACCTTTGAAGGTGGCACTTTGACCTTCTGAATTAAATGTAGGAGAAGGTCATTGTTCCCTCACAGGACAACAAACTCAGTTTAATTTTCTGTTGAATGATGACTTTTGTGGCCATACATCAATAGCTATGGATAAATACGTCTATTATTTCATTATTGTTTTATACAGAGAGTGACTCATCTACTCTGTAGCTGAATCTGAAGGTTGATTGCGTGTTTTATTCTCTCTTACCTGACTAGTCTCTCAGTGGAGAGAAGTTGCTGGCATCGTTCCATCAAGTAGCCCGTATGAACTTGGTGTTTTGACAGGTGTAAGTAGACCTAGATAAATCTGGAAGGAATCTTGGCAAGGTAACTTACATTATATCTTAATTGACTTAAGTCTTAAAGATGCCTTGGCTTGCAGCATGTATGGTGAACCAGACCCACGCTGCAGCCTTTTGAGGAATCTGTATCTTGACTGGCATTGCTTATAAATTGAATTAAGTCCATGTATCTTAACCAGTAATGTGTTTTAAAATTCCCCAGTGCTTTGGCTGGTGTCTTGATGGGTGGTCTTCATGGTGATGTGCAGCTCAGTGGTTTAGGGATCTGCACCTACGTCTGGAATGTCATGGGTTTGAATCCTGTAGCCAGCAGAGTAATCATATATCCTTCGGGGCCTTGAGCAAGGCCTGTACCCAAACTTTTTCTCACCCGTGTTTTGGCTCGCAGAGAACAAAGTGAAAACTGAGGAATTTCCCCACGGGAATAAATAAAGTGCATCTATTGTATTGGTAGCTTTTAGAAGTTCAGTCTAACTTCTACTGGTGTCGGACCCATGAGGTGGTAGCCGGGAATGTGCAGCAGAGAAACACACCCCCAGCATTTGAGTCATCTGAATGCAAACTGTGGTCCGTAGCAGATGTGGAAACGAGGGAGCTGAAGGAAACACGCGACGTGAGCAAGCTTGACGTTTTTGCCTATAAGCACAAACCGAATTCCAGCAACAAGCAAAGAGATAAACAAAAGGGCTAATGGTCACGCACATGAGTAAACACGCTGGTTTGGGCACGACCTGCTATCGACCTGCTGTGGTCTTTCTCCAGTCATTGGTGGGTCAGTCCCTTGACACCTCAGAAGCATTTTGCGGCGCAGTAGCTAAACTCTGCTGCTAAATGATTCCCCATCCAAAAGCTGAACTGCAATAGACTACAATCTTTGGTCACATGATCATGGTTCAACTGATGATATCAGTCAAAAGGAGATTTGTTTTGATTTTTTTTTGTTTATTTTACGAGCATTACAATGAAATATTATGACCATTAAGTTTTAACAAAACTTGCCCAGCCAATCTACCAGGACTTATGAAATTACATCTACAGAACCTGGGGATGATGACAGCTGATTTAGACTCTGTTTTGGTTTTATTTCTGCTGAAATCTGTATAGCGCCTGGCAAAATGGGATTAAAGACAGGTTGCTGCTCTCACTTGTGCGTAGACTATAATACTATGAAAACCAGGATATCTGGAGGCCGGTTTGTAGATGAAAGAAAGTTGTATTGGATGAAATAGACGTCTTGTTTCTGGTCTTCAGCTACCCTCTTCTCTCCAGCCCCTGTCACCCAGTATCTACATCAAACAGCGTTGCTTGCACTTCTGTGGTTTCCTGATCATGACTGTCTTCATTTATATCTGCTCTCTCCGATTCAGATCAACTTCTTCATCTTCGTCCAGATTATCAAGATCCTGATGTCCAAATTGAGAGCGCACCAGATGCGCTATACGGACTACAAGTTCCGGTGAGTGCTGGTGCGGTAACACTTTACTCGTGGGAACACGATGTAGTAGTGCACACTTAGTTAATGCATTAATTAACCAGTAGCTAAGTGTTTGTTAAGTACTGATCCCATGTTCATTTATCATTAATCAGTCATAACAGTTCATGTATTTTATTGGGAAACCTATATCATTTCATGATTTGTTTTTGAGTAGTAAATGAGTAATTTTTGCCCCCTCAAATGAAGTATTACTATTATGAACTAATTAGTTAACTATTAACTAATATAGTGCCGGAATGGAATACATGAACTGTCATGATTGATTAATGATGGAACAAGCATGGGATCAGTACGTAACTAACACTTAGTTACTGGTTAATTAATGCCTTAAGTAAGCATGTACTACAACATGTGTCTCCTCAAGTAAAGTATGACCGCTGGTATTTATGAGTTACACCTTTGCCTTCTGGAACATCCTCTCGGGTTCTTAATTTTAATATATTTTATTGGTGTAATTAAGTTTTCCTCGAGCTATAACAATCATTCAGGTTTATGATGCTTATTTTACTCCATACCTCCTTAACTGTCTTTTTCCTCTTCCTTCATCTCCTTTATTGTCTCTTCCTCTCAACACTGTGTCTTGTTCTCCCTCTTCATGTCCTCCATCTCTCTCTCTTTGTCCACAGTCTGGCCAAGTCCACTCTCACCCTTATCCCTTTGTTAGGGATCCACTGGATCCTGTCCGCCTTTGTCATGGAGGAGCAGGTGACAAATGGCCCATTGCGCCTCGCCAAACTGTTCTACGACCTGTTTTTCGACTCCTTCCAGGTCAGCCGATGTTCCCGCAAGTTACGAAGAGTGTCAAGCTCACACGGTCACACATACATATGGCACAGTGACACACCGATATTCTAGTATTACTTGATATGTCAAAATTCAGTGGCAAAATTAATATGTCCATTATAGTTACATAACAATGTAGAATTGTTTGATTGTACCTTCCTGAATTTTCTAGAACCCTTGGCACAAATTTCATTCCATTATTACTTAATCATTGAAAGTCCAATATCAAAAGCAATATATGCATTATAGTTACATAACAGCATAGAATACTTATGCTGTACCTTCTGGAGGTTTCCAGAACTCTGGCACGTGATCAGTTGTCAGTTTGTGTGCGTAAAACCACCAAATGAATTGTTTTTGGCTTATTACTGCAGTAGATGTATGAAGAGTTTATTTTGCATGAAGATAAGAACATTTGCCGGCCACAAATTGTCGGACTTGGCACTTTAATGCCTTGACGCCGATGTGTTTTAGTTTGACACAGCTGTACTGTGTCAGCTGTGTTTCTTGGCTGAATTAGCTTGATTGGTCTCAAACCAGGTATGCCTCACATTTTGGGCTTAAAAGCCCCACGGGCTCCTGTACACATTTATATAAGCGGCGGGTGCTGTCTCGGGACTCAGATAGATAGCAGCATTTCTTCCTCTTCATCCTGTGTTTACGTCGTTGGCCTGTCTGCGTAAGTTGTAAATCTTGCTGAGTATGAAGAGTGGAGAATAATTGGGTGGAAGAATCTGGTGAACTGACAAGATCAAGATAGTTCCCAAAGGAGAAGAGGCTTGGTCAGCAGCCAGTCTAATGGGAACCCAAACATATGAAGGGTACTTCACTGAAAAGGGTTTCATACAGAAGAAGTTCATAAAATAAGGTGTCGCTCCAACAAATAAGGCCAAAACTATGGTGTGGTTGCACAATTCCTGGGCATTGTTCCCATGTACCATTGTCTAGTTAAAATGATTGGCTGTCATGAGATCGATCGATCTACCAAGTCATCCATATAGAAAATCCAGCCCATGTTATCAGTGACCTTAATGGGTTCTTATTTTTCAATGAAACTGAGATCTCTGGCCATCAATCAGCTCACCTGGCCTATTGAATGCAGTTTCATACCTCTAATAGCATGCTACCATTTATCCTGGCTCAGGAATTAATTTATGTACAACTGATATTTATCAGGGAGTGACTGATTATCAGACATAATGCTTGGTTTGCAACAAGTTTGAAGTCAACTGGACATCTGTCCAGCTGCATCTATTGTATGTCCATCCACAATTTTCCAGTGAAATATTATGAAGAAACAATGTGAGAGCTTGTTTTAACCATTCAGGTACTAGACAGTGTGGAGCAATAGGTGCATGATGGACTGAAAGTCGAAAGTCTCTTGTTTCTTCAAAGAACAAAGTATATTTCTTCTCCAAGGATGAGTTGTAGGATACCCTGTGAACCAGATTGTCTGTTAGATATTCCTGGTTCATTTCAAGGTGTAGGATCAGGTTGCGTACAAAATTACACCTTTTTTTGTTGGCATTTCCTCAGGGTCTCCTAGTGGCTATCTTGTACTGCTTTGTCAACAAAGAGGTGAGTTTTGGAGCCCTTTTTTAGACTTTTCTGGTTTGTTCCAAGCGTCATCCGGACTCCTGTAACATTGGCCCTTCCTCCTATGTTTTCCATCCAGGTACAATCCGAGATGATGAAGAAGTGGAAGCGATGGAAGTTGGGGAAGAACATCGAGGAGGAGTACCGCCATACTCACAGTCAGCTGCCCCATATGAAGGGCAGCATTGTGGGCCACCCACCATGCCCCCCCAAGCCGCCTGACCCGAGTAACCCCCCCAGTGGCCAGGAGGAGGATCGACAGCTGGTGGGCAGTCATCCGAACGGCATGGGCAAGACCCCGACATGCCTGCCATTCCCTCTCTCGTCACAAGATGGCAGCAGTCATAGTACACTGATAGAGAGCATCAACCTGGAAGACAGGGTACAGTGTTATGTGCCCCACCACAACAGCGTGGAGAGCAATTTTTGAGCTGGGGAACCTGTCCCTCCACCCGTTTTTGCTCCAGTACCCTTCAAGATGGCTTATGGACAGAGATGTATCTCTGGTGAGCAGAGTTGGGACGTGGAGATGCTGGGCCCAGCCCAGCAGTGGTTGCTGGACGTTGCATGGCCCAAAAGACACGCAGAACTATTGCTGAGTCTCAACCGGATGCCGGGAATTCGGAGATTTCCACAGGGGTTTATTTATGTGCTTTTATGAAATTGCGTCTAGTTCTAAGATCTTAAAAATGTGCCTAAAATGCGCACCTAGAACATTCGCCTAAAAGCAAGAAACTGAAAATGATAAATTAGTGTAACGCGAGTTACAAAAACCTAGAAACCTCAAGGTAATGAACAGGGTCTTGGGTTTAGCCTTTTCAATGGTTATTTGTCTGATAGTTATTTGCTGGCCGCAAAGGTACTTGGGTCGTAAGACTCTCTGTCTCTCTCACATCCACACCGACACATATGTATTATGTACATGCACAAATGTTAAAGTCTGAATAAGATGTACAGTCTCAAAATTCATCCATAAACGATGATTCCTGATATTATATGTTCTGTATGTGTGATATTGAGGGGGATCACAGCAGCCCTGCAAAGGGTCCATCCCTGACTCTGCAGTTCTGAACCAGTGAAACAATTTCTGGGGATGTTTGTGGAATGTTGTGCTTGTGTATATTATAGGTGCGTTCTGGAGTGGAACTCTGTCCAGGGATTCTATGATAGGATTGTAGAAATTTCAGCTTGTACAGTTGGATGGCAGGGTCAGAGGTAGGTGAAAAAGACATTACATACAATTGAAGTCTTCAATGTCATACCTTTCAGAGGTATGGACATTGGTTGTCATTTGTACAGAAAGGTGCAAATGTGATATGGCATTTTTTTGCTGTTGTTCTTATGATTGTAGTAGTGGTAGTGGTGTTATTATGTATAGTAGTTGTATTATGTAAGTATAGATGTTGTGTGGGAGGCCCCAAACAATGTGAAAAGCAGTGAGAGTAGAAAGGCTGATTAAAACAGGAGAGTGGCATCCTTATGTTCTGCAGGGACATTATCTCTCTGGGTACTTGTATACCTACATAAGCTCTCACACACTTATAGTCGCACATTGATACACACATGCAGAATCCCTGTGAGGGAACCTTAAAGTTTATTCAGTGTCTTGCAGTCAAGCCCTATGAACATAGGAAATCCTTCTTGCATATCGTACATTCTTACATTCTTAATATAATATCAAGGTCCATTGTGCTGCATCCTACTGAGCACAGGAATAAACCTCTCAAGGTGGAAATGGGAAGGAAGTTCTGTAGTGCGGAGGTCATGTGATAAGCTGTGAGGGTGGGATTGGCTGTAAGTTCCCACTTTCAATGCAGCAGGGACATCTACTACACAACTGTGCATTCCAGTCAACAAAGACAAAAAAGATATATGACTTTTTAACGCTGTGTTACTCTTTGTTAGTCTTGCAGGAGAAGGAGCAGGAGAAGTGTTTAGATATGAACTTGCATAATTGAGCACAGGATGTTACGAGTCAAAAAGTCACTGTCCTAGAGTCATGTGGTTGTCATGTGATATGAAACACACACACACACGCACACAGAGTACACATATTCATATCTTTATGAGGACTCTCCACTCTTCATTCCTATCTGAGAAATGAATTCATTTATGTTTGGGACACGCACACACACTCTGCACAGAATGCTTATATATATATATATATATATATATATATATATATATATTAAGTCTTCACACATCACTTAACTGGATTCAGTGATCTATGACCAACTATACGGCAGCTGACCTAATAATACTTAAAGACTCTGCCTCGCTTTCTGTGCATTATCTTTACCTCTTAGTACATGTTGAACCAAGAATAGACAAGGACAGATATCTCTGTCTCTGCTGAACACCTGCTGAACACCTGCTCTCAGGCCCTGGCCGGGTAAATGCAAGTACTCCGGGATGAATCCCAGCACTCATTCCCTAAGATCAGCATCACTTTCTCTAGTTCTGGGAAACCCCCACCTCTATGCTGTTCTTAATGAAGCCTCTTAATTAAGGTAGGACCGAGTTACCACACAATATTAATTGACATGCCTTATCTCTGAATGCCTACAACCAATACCCAGAACAATGTTCTATATCTACGATCTCTGACGTCATTTGACTCATCTGTGCCCTATAAATAAAACAGAACAAGCTAGAATTCTGTGAAACTTTGTTATGAGTGAGTTGATATAAAAAAGCACAATTGAAGCAAGGAGGATTGTTATTGTTTCCATACATTTTTATACTCGAGAGTTTTAGAGTTTAAAGTTTGTGTTTTTTGTGGCAGCTTTGTCATATGTCATTGGCTTGAGGTGCTTGGGGGGGGGAGACTATGTCAGCCGGTGATGGGCAGGTAGTGAATCTCCTTATGGAACGTGAAGGGGGACACTGTAAGGGGAGGTGTGAGAATGGTGAGGTATGAGTCATATTAATGGCCGGGCATTTAGATGGAGTATAAGTTCTCGCTCCCTCAGTTGTCCATCATTAGCATCATTACATAGACATCAAAAACACCAAAACTACTCAGAAGTCCAGCTAGAGCGCAAAGGAGGCTAATTCCTTGAAATCTTTGCTGGAACACAGACCGTACACAAAGCAAGGGCCCAGCGCCTTATTTCTGAAGCCCTGCTCTAGATCTTCATCAAGGGCCATCAAGACGCAAGAACTGGTCAGAGGAGAAAGTATCCTTCACTTTCATGCAAATGCATTTGTGTATCATGGATTGATAGTTCACCCATTAGCGGGCATAACGATCGCGTTTATATCAAGTAATGGCGGCCGTTCGCCATGGCAACAGAAAGCCATTGAATCATCAGAGCTAGAATAGTCCTGTTTGTGGTTTCACTGTTAGTCACAGATTTTAGTTTCAAGCACTGTTCAAGGATGGGGGACATAAAATCAGCAAAGCAGGGCTTTAACCGAAGGTATCTGCAGGAGTTTCCTTTTCCGCTGGCATGAATTTACACCCGACTTCAGTAGCAGTTTCAAAGCAGTTAAGAATAATTAAGTAACTGCTTCAAAGCAATTAAGAGTTCAGATGAAAACCAGTAAACCTTGCTGGCTTCAGTGGACCAGCAATTCTTGCATCTGCTTTAGGGACCTAATCAATGCGATCTAGCATCCAGTGACAGTCTGTCCTACACACGCTGGTGAGTCATGCTGTTGTTCTGTTGGCTGCCAGCCCCCCAGCACTGCTGAGAGCTACAAGCAGCCACACCCTCCCCTCTGGATGAGCTTAAGACTGTCTGAAGGTACAAAACTGTCCATCGAGCATCTATATAGTGGTGGTCTTTCTTCTCCTGGGGCTTTACCCGTGTGCTGATGTGAACTTTGTGCCCCCGTGAGGGAGCTCTGGGCCTCTTGTATGTAAATAAACATGTTCGTTTGTGTTGTTTTTCTATGGGTATTATTTGATGATAAAAGATGGTATTGAAGATGAAAAAAAAATAAATAAATAAAGCAGCAGGTTGAACAAATGGACTGGAGAACGTTCAAGCGTGATATTTCGCACTCTTTTCAGTGTGTGTGTGTGTGTGTGTGTGAGAGAGAGAGAGAGAGAGGGAGTGTGGTATGTTACGTTTACTCTGTCACATTTAGATGTTAAGATATAAGGCTTTCAGTGAAATGTACAATACTCTAGTCATCATGTACTTATACTATGTGAGTTCTGGTTCTAATTATTTTTTTAAAAAATTTCATAATAACAGAACAATTCTCACCATTGGCGTGTGTGAGGAGCAAAATTATTGTCACTAAACCTTAATGTCTGTGTGTCTCCAGGAAATGTTTATGTCTAACATGCATTTTTTGGGGGAAAAAAAAAAACAATGATGTAACAGGCATCAGAAATGATTCTTTTGTCTTCAATAAATCTGTCAATTTGTTCTTACATTTTTGGTGCATTTGTACAAAAAAAATCAGAGTAAGGTTACAAGGCATTGAAAAATATCTTCTGGTGGCTTTCTGGAAACAGGTCAAGTATAAAAATCAAACTCTAAACAAATCCAGACATATTTTAAACAAAAAATGACTACATGTACAAACATGGCTTCTAATTACCTCTCTTTTAAGTGCATATTTTATGTTTCATTGATAATAAAATTTGAAAGCACCAATTTGCCTCTTCAGTCACCCCATCTGGACATTTTAACTTAGAAGTGTAGTACCTTTTATTGTGGAATAGTACCTCCATTTTAGTCTTGGCAGGGGAGCTGTGTTTGATTCTCAGTGATATGCTGGTTATAAATTGGAGGTACCATGTTCTGGCTACTTGGTCTCTGCTAGTCTGCTTTGCTGATGGGCTTTCTGCAGGATAGGTAGCCGTGTGAGTGTTTCTCCTCTTTCCATCTAAGGGCGTCTCTTTCGCTTTCTACCCTGCTTTTGACAAACGAAATCTGTCCGACTGTAAACACTGCAAGCCATTCTTCTTGCGTTTCACAGTCCTCCCCCCCGCCCATAATCTGCTGATTTCCACTCCATCACAGAAAATTCTAGCTTCTTGAGACTTCGTGCCGACTTGCCGTAGCACAGTTTTAATTCTTGTGAAGAACACAAGTGCCACTGCAACAGGACAAAAGCATCGACCTGCCCAGGCTCTTGGACGCACTTCCTGGCTCTATAATTTTTTATTTTTTTCCCCCAGCTATGTGAACATTGTGACCTTCAAGGCCGCAACGCTTAAGATCTGCTTCAAAGGCCACAGCTGCTTTTCTGCATGCCACATGCGTTTCTCTTGCTGTTTGTGGTAAATGAGGACATTGGCGATAAAGGCCTGTCCTTGTGACCACATCCTGCAGCTTCTCGTCTCTCTGGTCCTGTAAAGGCCCATTTCACCTGGGGTGGCCCATCTAGCTGCCCTCTCACTTTGGGGCTCGCAAGGTCCGCTTTGATTGTTAGCATTTGATTTTCACATCATGTTCACTTGGGCTACAGTCATCCATTCGTGATCTCAAGTTCAAGTTCAAGTTATCTTTGCAGTAAAAGTGAGTCACAGAATAACCCTATCACATAAACATAAACAAAACAAAAACAAAAGTCTTTAATGTGGAATTTTGTTTTTGTTTTGTTTATGT
>JAODJU010000045.1:15314443-15332602 GCA_026776725.1 Gnathonemus echidnorhynchus
ACCAAACAACCCTTAATGAGGCCTTACAATAAAGAACCAGGACCTTCCCAAACCAACAACTAGGCTCCCATCCAAACACTGACCAGACCAAATCCTTCTTAGCTTTACACAGACTACCCAGTCCAAACTGCAGGTACCATGGTTGCTGACAGCTTAAAACACTGATCACTAAGAATGTGAGCTGGAGCCTAAAGAAAGCTACTACATCAGTAGACCTCAGCCACCTCAACAATGGACTCTTCTCCCTGCTGAGGTCAGAGAAGTGATTTCGTTCCATTAAGGCCAACAGAGAGAATGAGGAGAAGCTTCTTCCCTCAAGCTATTCAGTATCTGAACCAGGACATACCCAGGATGCGAGAGAGTGACGATGACTGAGTGACATCATCCACCCTTCACTCTATCCACCCCCCAATGGATAACACCATGGGCTATATTATGTTATACACTCCATACATCTATGCATCTATCAGCTATCTCATCGTTCTGTAAACTCCATGTTCAATATTATTCTATGGTGCATCTATATTTTTTTGGTTATATCTATATTTTAGGTCTCTCTTGCAATATAGCACATACATATTTTTATATCCCTGTATATAGTATAGATAATACTATATCTAATCTCTTTCTATCTTTTTCATATAGTTTAAAATAGCTTTTTACCCATTTTTCCTCGGAGCTTTGCAATAAGCATTTCACTGCAGGTTGTATTATGTATAATGATGCATGTGACAAATTTGAATTTGAATTTGATTTTTCATGTTGTCATGAAAGTTATTCGTCACTGCTGCCCATGCCTCTGAGCTCGTTCCCCACAGAATCAGGGCGTCTTCAGAGTCCTCTTGCGTGGGGCTTCTCGAAAAACACCTCCACAGGTGCGTTCCCACAGGAACCTGGCCCAGAACCATTCGGGTGGATCCTCCCTTCCATAAACGAAGTTGTGCCTCTTCGACTTCCCACTCGCGAGGTCGCGGAGAAAGTCACTCGGTCTATCATCCCGGACAGAGGTAAGGCTGGCCTTTGGCCCTGCAGGGACAGCGGAGAATTACGGAATGCTTTGCATCGTGTTATGTTCAGCTACGTGTTGTGTTTGACCTGTAGAATTAGGTCTGGAGAGCTTTTGCACTGATTATTGTCTGATTCTAAGTGAAATGGTACAGTCACTCCGCAAAATGTCAACATTGAACTAAAGGAAACAGCAACTAAGGGTGAAGTTACCAAAAAACTGAAATAAGTTTTGAAAGACCTACATGCTGAAAGGGTAGAGGATTATGGGTAAATCATACTAGAAGCTGGAAATAGGTATGCATTGATAACTGAGTTATGTTTGCACACAATGGTTATAATAATTGTAATGTAATGTATATGCTGTTATTTATAACAAAATGACATAAAACATATAGTTTTATTCTCCAGTTAATGAAATTCGGCAAGACATGGTCTTATTTTCCTCTACAGAATATGTATTTGGGGACGAGGAAAATGCAGTATTTGTTCACAAGTTATTCAAACTGTTGTGGCAATAAACTGCCTAAAATAATTTTCATGAACTAACATATTAAACCAGTTTCTGGCACAAAAAGAGACACACACACAAACCTGACCTAATTATGTCTTCACGTACGTCATTTTTGTTTGTTCCTTATGTACATGAAAAAATCTGGACAGCTGTTCCTAAGGGACATTGTGACAAACAGCACTGTTCCCCCCGGAAGGATCCGGCGTTCCCCGGGGTCCAGACCAGTGCTTCTATGGGGTGGATGAGGGACCGGAGGGAGAGACTCTTGGAGATTCTTAAATCACAACGCTGTACCAAAGGGGACCAGAGGGGGAGCCACACATTCCAGTCATGGAGGGGGTGGTGCTTCAGGAGGGGGGAGGGGCCAAAAGACTTGCTTATATTAGCAGCCCCAGGTACATATCCATCAGTCTCATTACTCATTTACTTGCACCCGTCTTCAAATCATGAACGTCACTGACGCAACATAACTTCTCACACTTCTGGCATTTACAAATGTTCTGGTTAGCAAGTCTGAACCAGGGCAGTCAAGGAAAAAACAAGGTACATTTCTCTAGATTTCAGAAAATGGTTTGAAGAAAACTACAAGGCACAGTCAGTACAGGGTGAGCGGAAAGCTCATTACAGGTGTCTTCTACAGCACGAAGATTGCTCGCCTTTTATTGTGGCGAGCAGAGAGGGGCGGGCCATTCCCCAGTCAGGTCCCTCCCTCCCAGGGGTATCAGGAGACATGTTTGTAAAGAGGCAGAAGACTCATAGGGCTTTTGTTACATGGTGGGGTGAGTCCCTCAGGGCATAATAACAAAACAGTCAGAGCCCCATTCTCCTGTACAAACACTGTCGTGTAGCACCTGCCCCAGTCCCTGTCTGCAACTAGTTCGTCATCATCAGCAGGTAAACAAGGACCTCAGTAACCCAGTGCAGTCCATTGTACATACCAGTCAGCTTTGTTAAGGTTAATTTATTTTTTTCCATTTTATTTTTGGGACTTGATTTTTTATTTGTATGACAGTGTAATGTTCTTTGCAATTTGACAAAAGCCCTGATGTTTAATCAGCCGTATTGAGCTACTTGAGATGCTTGCCCAATGCACTAATGTCATGGAAAAACAAACAGTCTGCAAGAGCCATAATTTTGACAGTTTTGGATGCTTGTTTTGTGTGTTAGCATGTTTAAAATATAGTCTCTCCAGGTCACAGCACCCCAAGCTGGTAACTGACAATGTATGGATGGATGAAGCACATGTGATATTGTACTGCAGCTGACAAATGTTTTTAGAAGTGACCACGACCAAAGAAATCAAGACATCCAACTGTGGGACACCAGTAACCTTACTTAATGACCCAGTTATTTTACCCTATTGCTAATTCCCATTCTGGGATGAATTGGTCTATCAACTATTGACCTGATTGCACTTCTTGGTGTCTCCATCAGAACCTGAGTATCTTTTCGGATTGCAGGAGTGAGCTATGAATGGACAACTTGTCCTCAACGACACCTACAACGTTGTCGTCAACACCACACTGCCCCTTGCCAACAGCACGATGAACAGCATAGGCAACGCAACGGCGAAGCCCATCAGCGTCTTCGACGGCTGCGAAGAGATGTCTGCTGCAATTCTGTTCGACCTGTGCGTGCAGGTCTTCAACGTCTTTCTGGGCTTGCCTGCCAACATCCTGGTCATGGTGACCATCTACAGGAACCGACGAGAGCCTTCTACCTCGGACATGTTCATCTTCCTCCTGGCTTTCATGGATGCCTACTTTGGCGTCATGGTGCCCATCTCCTTCCTGAACCTCTACTACTGGCAGAGCGTAGAAGGCTGGAGGGCCATCAAGTTCGCCTACGGGATCAAAGACACCAGTGGACCCCTCTTCCTCTCCTGCATCTGCATGGACCGCTTTCTGGCCGTGCTCTTCCCCATCACCTTTAGCCGCCTGAAATCCCACAAATACCGATTCTCCTCCTCTGCGCTGGTCCTGCTGCTCACCTTCACCTATGCCGCCGCCAAGACCACGGACAGGGTCCCCCACTTTGAGAGGATCTTCACGGGAGAGATCCTGACCGTATTCACCCTCATGGTGCTGTGCAACCTCTCCATCCTGTGGGCACTACGACGCTCGAGGGCGGGCCGTGACGAGATGCACCCGATGAAGAAGAAAGCCTTTAAGATGGTGCTCTCCATCCTGGCCATAATCATCTTCAACTACCTGCCGCCCGTGGCCCTGTTTCCCTTCCAGGATAGCTACCACCCCGACGTATTCCGCTGCTACGTGCAGCCGGTCGGCTTTGCGTTCGTGAACATCAGCAGCAGCATGCAGCCCCTCATCTACCTGTCACGCCTGGAGAAGCTGCCCTGCATCAGCGATGCCTGCAGACAGAGGTGCTCCCCGAAAAAGAATGACGAGGCCCCGCCCACATAAGGCGACATTGCCAATGAGAGAAAAATTACTACAAGTTTTGTCGAAATGGATGCTGCCTTCCGATCATAGAATGGGGTCACCTTCAAAACTCCAATTCAGAACTTCTCCCAGATCTCCTGAATCATCTCTATAAAAAACAAGCATAACGTAAAGCATAATTACAACAAGGCTATATTCATGCTGGACTCTTCTCCAATATGTTCTGACAATTTCCTGATTATTGCTATTATTTTAATACTTTTTATATTTTTAAACCATGTCGAAGGACAGTTATTTTGCTGTTATTTTGCCCTATGTTTGGCAAATGCTGAATTTATAATATTAAAATGATTGTTTGTATATGTCACAGGTAATCAACTAGTAATTGCACAAATTAAGGCAAGGAAATAGGTTTGATTGAAACCTATAGAAGTACAGCTTACCTGGACCCATGTTCCCTGTTTTAATATTAGCTTTTTAAGAGTCCAGCTGTAATTCCCCCCCCACAGATGTTTGCTCTTGATGCAACCAAAATTGACCCGACTGCCAAATGTCCCCTATCTGTTGTGGATTCAGGAAATTTGAAGTGAATAAAATCGATTTTCCTGTTACATCTATGTTAACTAAATAAGAGTGCATTAGTGTCAGCCACTGTTTGTCTTTTATCATTTTTCATACTTAGGCACAGTAAAAATGTACTTTCTTGTGTGTATTTGCGTATGGCGTCTAAATGTCTTATGGAAAGCTGAAATGGGAACAAAAGAAAGACTTACAGTGCTGTGTAAAAGTCGTAGGCAGTCAGAAAATGTTTAAGGCTGTTTATCTGGGCAGTAAAAGTATATTTTCTCAGAAAAAAAAAAACGGAATCTAACAGAACATATGCAAATAAACAGCAAGGATAAAAAATTAACAAGAATTTCTTCTGTTCAATAAAAAGTTGCAGATGCCTTGCTGGATGGCTAGGTGAACACCGCTTCAGATCCCAAACCTCTCAACAGGGGCACCTCAGCCATTCCATGTATCAGTTAAATTTCTCTACCAGCTTGATTAATTATTTAACTTAATTAGTTAAAACCCTTTTTGAGGTGTCGATTAGTCAAACATGCTATGCTAGTGATCGAGTGATGGATAATTGCTGTAAATAATAGGGTGACCTTAGAGAGGTTTTCAAATGGCTGACACACTTTGATCATTGTTCCACACCAACATCAAGATCATTGAACCATCATTTCTGCTTATTACCTACATCATTTGCATAGTACTGCATACGCTGGTGGTTTTTCTGAATCTTGAAGGTTTAGTAAGTGGTTAATTATGTAGATATTTGTGAATGTTTTATTACTGTGAGTATATAAATAATGTACTCTAAAAATGCACGATAATCTAGATTGACGAGGACGTGGAAATTTTTCTGCAGTTTTTCTTGTGATCCTGACACATTTTATAAATATATCATGTAAGTGAGAGGCAGAGCAATCAGAGAGGTGTTGGGTTTATGTGAGCTTTTGTGTCTCTGGCAGCTAATTACCAATCTCATGCATATAAGCATCTCAGGTAATGGACCCTAGCTGATCCCAGGTCAGTAGGATGTGAACAGGGTCAGCTTCAGCTTCTTGGCAGCACTTTTACCACCAGCTTCTCCTGCTCTATGCAAATGAGCTTTATACCACTTTAGCATGGTTTCCTTACTGTGATAAACTCACTTGTCTCATTCAATCCTGCTAGCCAGCATTTTTGCCAGACCGTCACCCAGCAGGTGTCATCACCGAAGAACAACAAACTGACATAATGCCATATAAATTAAATCTTAAAAAAATAAATAATTTTTAAAAATAATCCATGTTATTTTGTGATTTAGGCAATGTTGTGCAAGACAAAAGTTAATTGCAGGGATGTATGCAAGTATGAATAATGCTACTTTCTCTGGGATTATGGCCCCACCTGGTGTAGGCAAAACGCAGTTTCTCCTGTCAGTGAGAATAAATCAGTTCCTTCGGTCTATAGTTGATTACAGCGTCGTCTTCCTTATTTTCCTCGTACTGAAACGGTTAATTGGCCCACACATATTTGGATCGCCCATTAGGAATTGGTTATAAGTATGCCGCCTTAAGGACGGGTGACTGTTATGCAAAGCCATTAAGCCGCGTTATCCCTGATTTTACCACGAACGCTGAGTATGTGACTTTACTTGGGGTTCCTCTAAAGTTATGCGAAGTCGCCGGCTTGCTGCTTAGATGCATTTTAAACAATATCTGAAATATGTGAAGGAGCTCCAGAATACTGGCCCTTTAATTTTAATAATACAAATACAAGTACTAAAAAATTAACTGACATTTTCAGTTTAAGCTTCCAGCGACTCCACGCCAAAGGACGTGTAGTTCCATCGGCTGACTGCTGAATTTGCTGGACAGCTCCTCCTGTGAGTAAACTGTGAGTTTATTCAGGTATGCAAACCTACGCAGAAAAATTAAAACGTGGTACACGAAAAAAGTGAAAGGAAAAGACGTTTCCTTACCGCTAGATGTCGGCAACATACCCTGAAGAAAAACCAATGACCTTATAAAATATTGCAAAATAAAACGATACTTTTATTCGTATTGTGGTAAACGTTTCTATACATTATGATTTTTATAAAAATACATAATGCAAAAAACTATAGCATTGTGCACTAGGCAAATACTTTCATTGCCTCTAGAAAAAAATCGTCGCTATCATTATATTTTCGAGTTAACAAATTTAGTACAGTGTAATTGCTTGGGCTAATGTATTTAAATCTTATTGAAATTATTTAATTTGCAAAAAAATCGGCATATGGTAATTGCAGCACGGAAATATTTGCACCACCGATCACGCGGCTGTCAAATTGGCCAATATCTAGGCACTGTGTCATTCATCGCGCGGGGCTCGCGCTGCATCTAATCCCTAAGGCCCGGTTGCCATGGGGATGACGTCACGCTGCAGCACTGGATCACTTGGTGTACTCGCCCCGTCCTCGGCAGTCACTCTCCGGGACCTGAAGGAGCGTGCAAAGCGAAAGTGAGCGACTGCTGTCTCTGCCGCTATCAACATGCGCGAAATAGTGCATCTCCAAGCTGGACAATGCGGGAATCAAATCGGAGCGAAGGTAATATGATCGTAACAATAACGCTCGATATACAATTTTGTGGGATGTAGTGTCGCGCTGTCTGCAAATGCCCGCATTAATTTAATTCGCATGCGTGCGTAACATTGCTGTCGCTTCCGATACGTCTATCATCATACCAAGAATTTTCCAGAAATCTTGCGCAATAAAATATTGGATTTTCCTGTTCCAGATCGTCGCAGTTACTAAATGAAATATGGGAATATGTTTCATCAACAATCTTTACTAAAAACATGCACTTTGTAGCAATGGAAAAAAAATAAAATTATGACATATGGTGTCATAGCAAATAAATAAAATGTCAGTAATAGTAACTATGTGAAATTTCACAGAAGCCCAGGTGTAATAAGAACGACATTAAAGACCAGACTCTTGTCCCCCATCCCCCATCCCTTGATCTACGTCTCCCCATATCCATCTCATTCCCAACCTCCCTCCCTCCATCCCCCTCTTCCCTCATCCTCTCTCATTCTCTGCCTGCCCTGACTCCACGCAGTTCTGGGAAGTCATCAGTGATGAACACGGCATCGACCCCACGGGGACATACCAGGGGGACAGCGACCTGCAGCTGGAGAGGATCAGCGTGTACTACAACGAGGCCACAGGTGCGGGTGTCACTGACGCTGCGGCCAAACGTAAACACGCAGACTGCAAGGGCGCGATTCAAGCTATCCGAGTGCAGGCAGTGTATTACCTCATAAGAGAGGGTTGTGGGTTGATGATGGTGCTCAGTGGATGACTGGAGATAGGAACAGAACCACATATTAGCAGAAATTGAGCATCCCATCTGCATTGTAAACCATCTCTTTACTACTGCTACTATTATTTATTTGTTTGTTTGTTTGTTTGTTTGTTTTCCGGCTGTTTTTTTTATACAGGAGGAAAGTATGTTCCTCGAGCCATCCTGGTGGACTTGGAACCTGGCACAATGGACTCTGTACGATCCGGACCCTTTGGACAGATCTTTAGGCCCGACAACTATGTATTTGGTAAATACTAGTCCCTTTGTGCTTCCATGCATATGCTGCTCAAGACGTCCTCTCCCTCCGTTTGTGACACGTCCAGATCCCTGTCGCTGCCCTGGGCCCCATTTTTGCGACTCGATTCGGTCTTATGTTGTGATAAACACTTGAATTTCTATGTACATGTTATGCTTTGCCTTTTGAAAAAAGTGTAAATATCGCCTGAGGTAGTATTGACAGTCCACTGTTGTTTTTCTGTACTGTGACGCGATTGAGTGGATGTGGGATAGAAAGACCATCTGTTACCCTGGCAGAGTCTTAGTTCACTGCGACACCCTGTTGTTTTTGTCTGGGTGGGGATCCCAGAATAGTCGTCATGTGACCACTTGAGTCAATGCTGCCTTTTCACTAGGATTTAAAATAATATGGTTTACGCCCATTGATAGTGATTAATGTGAGGATTAATTAGTAAAGTGAGGGTTGTGGATGGGTTTAGTCGGGTGAAATGTTGTATGTTGTTTTACACGCAGGCCAAAGCGGAGCTGGCAACAATTGGGCCAAGGGCCACTACACAGAGGGGGCAGAGCTGGTGGACTCGGTGCTGGACGTGGTGAGGAAGGAGGCAGAGAGCTGTGACTGCCTGCAGGGCTTCCAGCTCACCCACTCGCTGGGCGGGGGCACGGGCTCTGGCATGGGCACCCTACTGATCAGCAAGATCCGCGAGGAGTACCCCGACCGCATCATGAACACCTTCAGCGTGGTCCCTTCGCCCAAGGTCTCCGACACCGTGGTGGAGCCGTACAACGCCACGCTCTCCGTGCACCAGCTGGTGGAGAACACGGACGAGACTTACTGCATCGACAACGAGGCGCTCTACGACATCTGCTTCCGCACGCTGAAGCTGACCACGCCCACCTATGGGGATCTGAATCACCTGGTGTCGGCCACCATGAGCGGGGTCACCACCTGCCTGCGCTTCCCCGGCCAGCTCAACGCCGACCTCCGCAAGCTGGCCGTCAACATGGTGCCCTTCCCCCGCCTTCACTTCTTCATGCCCGGCTTTGCTCCCCTCACCAGCAGGGGGAGCCAGCAGTACCGCGCCCTCTCCGTCCCAGAGCTCACCCAGCAGATGTTTGACGCCAAGAATATGATGGCCGCCTGCGACCCGCGTCACGGACGCTACCTGACGGTGGCCGCCGTCTTCCGCGGCCGCATGTCCATGAAGGAGGTGGACGAGCAGATGTTGAACGTGCAGAACAAGAACAGCAGCTACTTCGTGGAGTGGATCCCCAACAACGTCAAGACCGCCGTCTGCGACATCCCTCCCCGGGGCCTCAAGATGGCCGCCACCTTCATCGGCAACAGCACGGCCATCCAGGAGCTCTTCAAGCGTATCTCCGAGCAGTTCACCGCCATGTTCCGCCGCAAGGCCTTCTTGCACTGGTACACCGGCGAGGGCATGGACGAGATGGAGTTCACCGAGGCCGAGAGCAACATGAACGACCTGGTGTCCGAGTACCAGCAGTATCAGGACGCCACGGCTGAAGAGGGTGAGTTCGAAGAGGAAGGTGAAGAAGAAGTCGCCTAAACTCCTTTTCCGGAAAAGAATCCTCCGTCTGTTCAGCACTTACATCCCCAACCCAACAGTAAAAGCATATGTGTTATTCCTTTAAGGGAGACAAAAAATGCTGTCTGTCTGTGTTTACTGCATGAATTCAGTCACCCTTCAATGTCAACCCTACATTTCCCTGCACTTCAACAAATAACACCTAAGCAGTGAAACCATTCAGCTATACAAATGGAAGGAACACACAGTGAAATGTCACCTGTAGTTTATTAAAGATGTATTGAGTTTCTGAGTCGTGTGTTACTCATAGCAATCTGCATTTATCATTTTGGTATTGACAGTCAGCCTCTTTATTCCATAAATATCCGCTAGATGGCAGTGTGATACCAGAATCCGGCCACAAAAAATGCCGAGAAGAAATCTCCTTAGCTATGTTAAACCTCTTAATGGCATGTTTTATAACGCCATCCGGTGGGGGTCCAGGATTACATGATTTATGGCTATGCGCAATTGCACTGCGAAAAATAGACCTTCATGAAGTCAAAGTTGCACGATAATGCGCGTAGTTGTGTACTGTTCCTGCAAGAAAATCTAAAAAAAGATCTAAAAATCTTTCTTTCTGGGTTTAGCAAATTTAAAGTGGGAAACACACCCTCTCCCTCCAGTGTCAGCCAATTTTTAAAAAATCTGATCTCAGCCAAAGGTCGACCCAGCTGTCATAAAGCATTAATTGGAAAAGAAAAATCACAATGATTGTGATTGTGTGTTTCTATGCCTAATCCTCACCGTCAATAATAATGGTGTTTAAGATATAGATCAGTTAGAAATTTAAAAGTATTGTCTGAAATGTGAGGACTGCGGCTATACACTCCTGACCTAGAACAAGAAGTCATTGTGCCAGACCAGCCCCAGCAAAGATCCTGTTCATTCTGCACAAAGCCAAATGCAGCTTATCACTCAGCGGTCGGACTTAATGCCGCAAACGCGAAAAGCCTACGGATTTCTGAGTTAGTTCTTTTTAATTTCGAGTATTTCCCCCCTCATCTCTGACAAAGGGAAGTAGTTTGTCAACGGGAAAGATTCATTTCTACGCTGTGAAATTGTGCGGAGCTTGTTTGGTATCGTTTTATGGAGATAAGGCGTCGAGCTACAATGATGCCCAGTGTTATTGCTACGAGTAAAAGGGGGGGGGGGGGTGTCATACAAGCTCTGTTACAGCGATCTAAAGACGCACAACAAACAAAAGGACTTCTATTTCCTATGGCGATATCCAGTGCTTGTAGTGGGCCGGTATTCACCGCTATACTCAGTACCGATACCGATACCGCACTGTACTGAGTACGGTTCTTGGGAACAGGCCTCCTGGCACCTCACGCAATCTGCCGGTGCTTAATAACAAAGGAAATACTGCCACCTGTTTTTCCGCATTTCAAGCATTGCTTCCATCACTAACGTGTGTAATGGAAACATGCTACTTTCGTTTATTTCCTCTGTTTCACTAACTTTATTTATTTTTTTAATAATGGAATTCGCAGATTTTAGTATTTATAAAACTCCATCGAAAACATACAATGGATAGGCTGGAGCCGAAAAAAGGAATTTCTCATCAGCTCTGTTATCCTAAATCCCACATAGTTTTAAAAAGCTACACAAAAAGTAATTTTGTGTGGGGACGTTCCAGAAACATCTCTCCGTTGAGTACACGCAGCAAAATACGTCAGCGCCGGAAGAAGGACTTCGGCAACCCCTGGTCTATTTCGTCAAAGAAAATAAGCGTCGTTAGTTATCTAGTAATGTCTTAGAGGCGACTTCATGCTTATTTCTCCTAAACCTACCGCTGTTATCTGCTGCTAACTACTGATGATACAAAGGAACTTCAGCACAGTTCATTGGTCGTTCTGACTTTCAGCACCCAGATCTCAAAATGTCTTCCTGCTCCTATGGCAAAATATACACTTATATACAAGTCTAGCTCTAAAAAAAAACACACACACACAAAGATGAAAGATGACAAATGGGACCATCACTTGCAGCATTTATTTAAGGTTTTGTTATGCATCCTGCACCCTGTTTCCCCACCCCAGGTAAGGCAAAACTAGGCCGTCCTTCCCAGAACAAGTTGAAACACCTTCCATCCAGTTACGATCAACTCTGTCCGGCATTTAAAGGGTGGGGACCGGGCTAATCGCGAGGCTTCGGTGAAGTTTATAAGAAGTTCATCGGCACGTGCACAATGAACTTACAGTGATACAAAAAAAATGATTCCAGTATAACAATAGATCATTATTTGAAAAAAAAAAAATCAAAGTATGTTGTAACATCATTGTCGAAGTAATTGTAAACTGGCTTATTCAGTTTCATTTTGACTTCATTTGTTTCCAAACCTGTCCTATTTGTTTTTTTTACTGCCAGAACTTGTGACATACCACCAAACTAAAACCTTCACACTGTGACCTAAGGATCTAATCGTGCCACATCAGGGGACATTTCAGAAATATATATAAAGCTACCTGTACAGGAATTCTGTCCATAGACTCACCAGTACAGATACTGACAGATTCAGTAGTTTGAGCTTGGAGATCGACAACGTCTAACTTGTTGGGGCAAGTACCGAACAGCTTGTCATCTAGTGGTGTAAATGTTCAGTGGCACGTCACCTTCCAGTGTAAAACATTACCTACCCGGTCGTCCACGGCAGCCAGTGTGCAGTCTTGGACAACCAAGTTAAGAGGGCTATTCTGGGACTACAGCAACTGGTATCCACGTAAACAAAAAGGATTCGGAATGGGAGACAAAACTTGCATAGCCTACCATATATTTCTTAATTAACCATGAATACAAAACAGTAGTGTATTTATCTGAATATAAGATATACTACTGAAGCTGTGTGTCGAAGAGGGCCCAAAGCCCATCTGATGAACACAGCCAACAGAACCGGACAAGACCATCTGACACACCGGCACTCAGCACCCCATCCCCAAGTACTTGAGTCTAACCCTGTTGTCCAGCATGAATTTTCCTACCTCCAGGCTCTCCTGCCTCATCTGGGCTCAGCAGCTGAAATCCTGGTCAACAGGGCGGCGACATAGAGCTCTCAGTTATTTCCTGGAACCGTGTGTCCAGGTTCATAAGGCAGCAGGATTTTGGGTATAAGGATGCTGGGGGGGGGGTTCATTATAAACGCTGGCACCTCTAGACCTCCCAGCATGGGGACAGCACATTGTCCGATTCGGGTATCCAATCATCACGCAGTACGTGTGGGGCGGGGCTCAAATGAGCCGCTCCTCCTTGGGCAGCTTGAGTGCGTCGGGTGCCTGGACACTCCTGGTCCCCGTCTGCTCCTCGGCGCTGGGATGGTACGTTCCCTCAGTCTGCCGCTTCTTGCGGATTATGCAGAAGAAGACCACCAGCACTATGACGACGATGGCCAGCACGCCCAGGATCACGCTGGGCGCGACGATGGCTGCGATGTTGGTCGTCTGAAACAAAAGCAAAAAGTTTGGGGGAAATCAGAGCATGGTCATTGCTGTGTAACCCAACATAACCGCCTGTGACTATGACTCCCAAAAACCGTCTTGAAGGTCAGAGGTGGCAATTTCAGGTCCAGAAAATAAAAATCTAGACCATGCTTTACTTTCAACCAACCAGTTGAGCATAAAGAGTCAGTCACAGAGTACTCAACTGGCTGGTTGAAACAAAATCTTGGTCTGGATTTCTACTTTCTGGACCTGAAATTTCCACCTCTGTTGAAGGTCATTGGTCAGCAGGGGCGCTGGAGGAACATGGATACCCTAGATTCTTGGGGGCCCAGTCGGTAAAATCTACAGAAGGCCCAAGGAGATATTTTACCAGGGAGCCCAGAATTTCTAGCTACACCCCTAGTGATCAGACATGTGACAATCACTCTACATATTAAAGTGCCATAACTGGTGTGTCTTATCCTTACCGAACTGGACTTGCTGGTGGTTTCCATTATCATGGTGGAGTTGCCTGTGGAGGACATAAAGGGGCACCATCAGCACTCGGTTAGGCCTGCAGTTCATCTCTGGCCTCACGCCAAGCAGCTACACGGATCAGATCCTCCCTTAGCGGTGACGGCCCTCCTTTCTAGATCACACGGACTCAGGTCACTGTGGGCAGCACGGGGCCTCTAAAAATGATTCTGTGAAGAAGCTGGCATGACGCTATTCACAGCATGCTCTAGCATGCCCAGGAGGACTGCACAAAGGTCCAGAAAAGGCTTTCCTTCATCGGGGGCCAGTGATACTCAAAACGTAAGTGCAAAAAATAATAATAATAATAATAATAAGACAACCATGAACAATGTTTCGTTTTATTTCAGGAAGACTTTCATAGCCAGCAATAAATGATCACCACTGTATAACTACAATAATGCAGTTATTAAAATGAATAACTCTTTTGGAGGTTACACAAGCTGGTTAATAATATCGTAAAACCTCTGCAAATGAAGATCACCCTGGACCACCTAATCTTAATTTTGCTTTGAGTCCCATTCGGCTCGTGTTCTTCTGCGATAATTCTGGCCACAAGTATCAGGCAAAAGATATTTTTAATTGAGATGTAGCTATGTCGTATAATAACATGACGAAACACCACGTCCCGATCTTTAGATCAATGCCTGCTACATGCGACAGCATTGTGAACATGCATCTAGGACTGAAAGAAGCCATCGCCGTCCTCTCACTCAGCCCAGCCGGCCTGGGGCCCAAAGACAGTACGGTCCAACCATGTTCGAAGTTTGGCAGCACTCAAACAATGCATTTGTGGCCCCCCATTGGCCACAAACAGTTACTACAGTAGAAAAGCCCCAAAGTGACTATTTCAGTGGAGCCCCATGAACACCACACTAACGCCCCATATGATGCTATCACATCCTTTTCATACCACCCCCCCCCCCCCAGCCAAGTTCAACCATCACATTCCTGCTCAGGTCTGATGACTGCCTGCATTTTTTCCCTGTGTCTCAAACCGTCCTTGATTGTTCCGAACATGAAAGAGCACAGTTAATCATTCCCCTGAACAAACAGTCACTTAAACAGGAAAAAAAAAACGTACACCACGATAAAGGAAGCCGAGTAAAGCAAGCAGTTTTTAGGAAGGAAATACTTTGTACAAAAGCAACTCATGACATCTTTGGATTAGCATTACTGTACAAATTCTTTCCGACCGTCTTGAATGTAACTGCGCGAGTTATAGTGGTTTTAGTTTATAAGACATACAGCTTGAGAAGAGGCTTTTTTTTCCTTTTTGAAGACATTCCTGGGATGAGAGCAGACAGCATGGACACAAGGTGTGCAAGGTGGGCGGCCGGCCCAGCTTACCCCGGATCACTGTACTCCACAGAACCAGCAGCTGGCCCAGCACCAGCAATGCAGTCACCATTTTCTTCTCGGATTGCGGCCTCATAGGTTACCAGGTGGGACTCGGGTCATCTCAGGTCAGATGCCTTTATGTCATGGATGCTCTGCTGGGAGCAGCTGGCTGAGTTATTCAGCACATGCACGAAATACAGACTTTCTGAGCGCGAGATGCTAGGAGGGTTAGCATTTGCTAAAACACCCAAAAACTAAATGAATAAATATATTCCTCTAATCACACAGCCAAGAGCATAATTATTATATATATTGGGGGTTACATATTCAGATGTACTCATAATGTCTGTCCGTCCCCCCAATATATACTATGATTATAGCCTTGGTCCCCCGTCCCCCCAATGTTAACTCCATAGCTACGGTCTTGCAAAATACACATTTCCATGAAAATAAGTCAGAATTCGACATAGATGGCAAGATCTGAAATGCATTAACTACAAAATAAGTAGAATAAATTCTCTACAAAACCAGTTTTTATTAATAAAAAAAATATACAAGTTTTTGTAACTTCTGAAACTGGAGGAAACGCATCCTTGTTTCCAATCTTCTAGTTTCAGCAAATATATATTTTACATCTATTCAGTCAATAACAGCAGGGTCCAGTAATGGACTGGGAACAAAGAGTAAATCCGCCAGTAAATGTGTTTAGCTCCGGGGTGCAGGGATCCCCTTGAGGTTTTTTTCCTCATGGCCCAAGGATACAGCTTTCAGCCGACAATTCTCCCGGTAGTTGTGATGGATTTGGTGCCCTCCAAATACTTGGTTCGACCTACTAAAATCGTCTACCCAGATGTCTATTGCAATTTACTGTTAAATTATTTAAAATATTTGGTTGTCGCGATAGTTGCGCTCCGGAATGCGCATGGTATGTAAGAGTTCCGGTCGCACCTGCCGCAGGTAAGGCCAGAGGGGCATACCAAAGCTCAAACGTACCCTAAGATAGTAAGTGAGATCAGATCATCCACTAGCAAAAACGACGTCTTGCAAACCCTACCACATTCCCCGCATTACTTTAACACGATCTCCTCACCAGCTTTCCCCAGTATCAGTGCACCAGCACCAGTTGGAACTGGTAACATTTTGGTAATACCCACTGCATTCGAGAAAGGTCTCTCCAGCCTCCGGGCACTGGTAAAGATGGCTTAAATTTAACTGAACGCGGCTGACAGCAAACTTACCGGCCCGGAGAAAATGGGAAACTTGTCCCCGGGGATCCAAAGCGAAAACTCGATAGATTCCTTCCGAAAAGCCAGCAGGTCGCTTCCGCCTCACCTATGAGAGTGGCCTCGCACACTCGGCTTATGATTAACTAAGTAAAGTCCCAGTCGTGGTCCGCGATCGCGGTTCAAGTGAGGCTGGTAAGTACGTTTAACCCGCTGCTCGTAGCCCCTTTCCCGTACCTGTCACTATGAAAACGCTTTTCCCCCCTTTACCTCCACCTTTCTTTGCCCCGCCCCCCTCCGGTCACGTGGTCCGCCTTCTCGCATTACGTACCTGAGTGCATTGCGACCTGTGCCACCGAGGACACAGATACGCCTTTGTTGCGACACAAACCTCCGCTCCCTCGTTCGCAGAAACGGTACGGCATGATGCATAGTGTGTGACACAGGTCACCGTCACAGTTCCATGGCCCCCACCGCACCAGATCCATAAATATAAATGAACAATTCTACCCCCCTTCCTGACTTTGTCGCTTCTTAAATCTATTTGCCGCCTCAAAGCGTTAAAATTAGCCTAACTTAAGTAAGATATAAACGGGAGGCGCGCTGGGTGCTTGGGAAGTTGCGACATCCAGTGGGATACCAGCTATTAGCCCAGTTTATCCGGCTCTTTCGAGACTGGGGTCAAAATTACACGTGCAGCTGGATAAAAGTACTGAAGGCCATTTCGTTCGTTTAAATAAATCGTCTCCTCTGGCGTAATATGACGTGCAGCTGGACTCAAATCCATTACTCTCTTGACATCAGACACTGTTTCAACTTTTTAATGTCTTTGCACAAAAAAATAATACACAGTTTTAAATTAATGTATTTTTTTTCCATTGGTCAGTGCGGAAAATAATCTTTAGAAATGTCATTTTAAAAAGTCAGATGTGAGAGACAAGCATTTTTGTGCGATCGGGACACCTCCCAAACACCCCAGGTATGAATTAAAGGAGCGTCACGTCTGACTACAGGCCTGGAGTTAAGCTTTCTTGAATCATTTCTGGGTGTGGGAATCTGCTCTGTCATAAATAACAGGGCTACATTTCCACACACCAACCCACGCTGAGGAAAACACTTAACATGCATGCAGCACCTCACTACAGATCTGAGTGCTTGTTTAAAGACACACACAAATGCACATCTTTCAAAATACAAACAAATCACCTGCTTAGTCTGAAGGAGTATACATGTTTACCCTCAGCAAGAAAGCAAAGCTGAACTGAAACGACAAGACCCCCACCCCACTTGTCTTGGCTGCTTTCTCAGGCATGGGGGGGTTATTCATCTGTGTTCATCACGTCAGACAATAAAGGAATGCCCATTCTCATGCGGAACCATTGTGTGCGAGTCAGCTTGTGTATGAGGGAGGAGATTCCGAAGAACACTGGGAGTTTCAGCCCTTTCTCGATTCTCTCAAAATCACAGATTCATTGCCAGTTCTGCACTCGTATGCCATGTCATTTCTCTGTCTCTCCCTCTATATATAACAGTGTTTCTCAGCCCAGGCCTTGGGGACCACCAGACACTTGACAAGGAGCCTTGAAAATGTAAAATCATACATGAAATTGGGCGGGAGTGGCAGAATGTCTAGGTACAGAATTCACTCACATAAATAGCAGTATGTTTATGTATTTTATGCATAGTCTTTTAATCACTTTCAGTTTTCTGCTCGCTTCCACTTTTATTTAGATATTTTTTGAACAGTTCCTTGTATTTATGCACTGAGGATTCTTGTTTAGTAGTGCTGCTGTCCCTGTCCCTCACCTGAGCGGCTGCCCAAGTCCTGTCAGCATCTGTGATCCCTTTGTTTCCGAGTTCAGCGCTGCCATTGGCTGGCGACAGCAGTGGGGATGTCATGCATGCAGACCTGAATTGTCTTCCCGGCATTCATCCTGCAGACTGCCACTCCCTGTTCATCCATCCATTCGTCTTCCAGCTGCTTATAGCGGGCAGGGTTGCAGGGAGGGGG
>JAODJU010000045.1:15332702-15354490 GCA_026776725.1 Gnathonemus echidnorhynchus
GGGGGGGGCTGGAGAATATCCCAGCGCGAATGCACTTTGAGTGGCATGCCAGTATATCACAGGGCACATCCGCACACACACACACACACATACACACACTGGAGAATTTAGAAATACCAATTGGCCTAACTGCATATCTTTGGACTGCAGGAATTAAGAATAAACTGCAGTACCTAGAAGAAACAAGAAAACATGCAAACTTCACACACACAGAGCAAAGGAGGAAGTCCAAGGGAGTTTGATCCAGTGCTGAATCAAGTCTACCTAGGGCTTAACTTTTTGTTTTAAGGAAGATTGGCATCTAGGCTAAAATACACAGGGCCGTAACCCCAAGTGATCAGACCTAAGGACACCGGTGTGGGAGCCCAACCCCTGATGATGGAGAAATGAGGCAACAGTATCACCTACTCCCTGTTCACAGGTGTTTAGATCCTTTCACTGGTCCATTCCCTCCCAGATTTGCACATATGCAGCACCTCGTGAGCCTGTCTACTTATTCTGAACAGGGTCTATAAGTGTGATGATGTCATTGAGCATTCCAGTATAAGGAAAGGGGGTGCATGTGTAAAATGTTTGCGCAAATATTCAATTAAACATTAGATGTAATGTAACTCAAAGAAGAATCTATAGTTCTCACACGAATGAATCTCTGAATGAATCAATTTCTAAATAATAAATGGCCATGTGCTCTAAAAATCTTTTTCCGTGCTTGGAGAACGAAGATAAAGTGCAAGGAATTATGGTACAGAATTTAGAACCAGTTAACTCAAAATCCATAGGGATGGACTGCTGTTATACAAGGGAGAAAAAACAAACAAATTTTCCGCTTTACGACAGCCAGTAATCAAATTAAAACAGTAATGCCGTCGATGACTACACGTTTGCTCATTTCTAAGGACTGAACAACCTGTGTTACTGGAAGGTAGCTGTCTCCCCCTGGTGTTTAACACGTTATTTCACTTCCACCCTTGAACAATTTGTGGAAACAAATAATCGAATTACACATTCTCTATGCATTTTGAATTTGTACGCTTCTGGCATTTTATCCGTTATATATTTTGTTTTTAAGGGGGCTTTACAAAAAAACAGCTCTAAATAGGTTGAATATGTTAAGGAAATACATGTAATGAGTCTGTGTGCCGTGAGGCCTTTACCGATCCCAGATCAGTGCTTATAACCATTACCCTTTAGTGGACTGCGCTCACCCTACCACAGCCTCACAAATGTATATCCGAGTTTATGTTCCTCCTGTCACGCTCCTCGTATATACTGTACTGCGCCGACCAATAGGATGCGGCGGAATCCGGGCCTGCTGACTCCGCTCAACAAATCAGCGTCGATATCGTTCAGCTCTCTCTAACGTCCGGTGAAGGTCTTTCTGAACACTCTGGCGGGAGAGGGAGCAAGCCATTTGGCCTATTACGGAGGATTAACAAAAAACAAGTGAATACCTCGTTTATATACGTAGTCTGCGTTTTAAAAGCACGTTTAACTTAATTAAGAACTTTTTTTCTGAATTAAACTGTCAGTAGAATAAAAAATAAAGCAGCTCGTGGAAACAGAATGGACGATTACAGCCGAGACTCCCTTTAAAGACCCGGGTTGAAAGTAAAGATCTCTCCTACAACCTCTCGATCGATCCGGAGGAGCCGGTTCCCTGCACTGCAACGGTTACGTTCAACTAAGTCCGCGGTGCCGAATCCAGGTGCTCGTGAACGGAGGCGGCGTGGCGTGGGACTGGGTCTTTGTAGTTCGCTGGTCTCTCCCAAGAGACACGCATTTTGTAGCCAGTTGGAGCTTGCAGATCTGTCGCAGCGGTAATGGCGAAGGTACAAGTGCTAAATGTAGCCGTTTTGGATAACCCGAGCCCTTTCGGAAACCCCTTCCAGTTCGAGATCACTTTCGAGTGCATGGAGGATCTGCCGGAAGGTAAGGGATCGCCTCGACTGCGCGGACGCCGAGACGAAGTGTCAGGACTTATCGGTCGAGCTGTGTTTTTTTTTTTCCGGCGTAGTTGCTAGCTGGTAAATGTTCCTCATATTACATGAGGGTACGTGAAATGGCGGGCGGATAGCTACGACAGTTGCCGGGAGGTCTGGTTGTTTTGTCAGAAGCTGGACGTGTTTGTACTGCGATAATATGCTTCGTCTCTTTGTTTGTTTTTTTGTTTTATATTTAGAAATGGCGGAAATGCGACACCTAGTTAAGTGAACTGAAATTGTGTGTCCGCCACGGTATGTGAAGTTGGCACCGGGCAAATACTTTTGTGCCATGCCTTTCTGGCTTGGTATAGCTTGTAAGAGAAAACGCGTATGTTTATTTGAAATTTAAAAATAACTTAACTAATTATAGCTAGGAATCAGGAATTCACTAGCTACCAATTAAAGAGCAGCCAGACATCAGTCAAAAGACTCATCATAAATAAATTCTAGATGAGTGCATTATGTCAGTGTCTGTGATAAAACATTTATTGATATGTGGTATAGAAGCTCAAGCCTTTTTGTATTTATGAAATGTAATACTTAACGAAGACTTCAGGACGAAATTGGGGGGGGGGGCGGTCTTTGAAATTTGGCGCCGGCGGGGACTTGAAGCAAGCGAGCGAAAATGGCTCGTGTCCACGCCCCTCTGTGACAATTGGTCAGATTGTGACAAATGGGCGGTGCTCTTCCGCGTTGTGACGCGCTCATTCGGCATGCCGGGGACCGTTATGGCGGCAGAAGCTCCCAGCAGAGACTGGGAACCTGCAGTGCAAGAAATTAACTTCATTTTAAAGAAATTATATGTGCCATCGCGAAATTTTTCCTCTGTTTAAATTAAGTTAAAGGCGTGTTTTACAATGCTAGCAAGAAATACCCAGCATTTAAACTTCTGCATAGATTATTGTCGAATATTTTCTGTGGTATCAGTGGAAATTTCTTGATTTCTGTATTTGACAAAATGTAATTACAAACATTCCAATCTGCAATACTTATGGCTTTCGTCTGTTTGTCCCTCAGACTTGGAATGGAAGATAATATATGTGGGCTCAGCAGAAAGTGAAGAGTACGATCAGACTTTGGACTCAGTTCTGGTGGGCCCAGTTCCTGCTGGGAGGCACATGTTTGTGTTTCAGGTGAGTTTTTTTTTTTGTCCTCGTTTGTTTGGGTACTAAAATGCGTTCGAGCAGCTGAAATCTAATTACTGCTAATTACCTAATTGGTTTGTTTTGTGCAGCAGAGCTAGATTTTCTGCTGCTTTATCTGTCTCCTGTGCTCTCTTCACCTCATCTTGAATTGCCCCTGACAGGCGGATGCCCCCAACACGGGCTTGATTCCCGAGAGCGATGCAGTGGGAGTGACCGTCGTGCTGATCACATGCACCTACCGTGGGCAAGAGTTCATCCGCATCGGCTACTACGTCAACAATGAGTATACAGACCCAGAGCTGCGTGAAAACCCACCCCTTAAACCTGACTATGCACAGGTAAACACATTTAATCACGCGTAAGAAAAGTGGGCAGAGATATTTTGGTTTTGGTAGGAATGTTTCTGATAATGGTAATAGGTTTGTGTGTGTTTCCCCCCTCTTCAAATGGCACGATACTATAAATGTCGTTCTAAGTTATTCCCAAACTGCATGTGAGTGGGTGAATATGGACCTTCATCTAGGCTTTTATGAAGTTATTTTAGGCTATGATTAGCTCTACAAAATTAAGTCTTCTAATTTAAAAAAATTACTTATTTTGAAATGAAACTTTTGGGGGCTCAGTTGCAATTTACTGCCTGTCAGTTTAATCAGAATTTCTTCAGTGAACCTAAGAGGAAAACTGTAGCAGTTTTTTTTCACCCAATAATTTTCTGCCAAACTGTAATAATAGTAGTTTTATTAAAAATTGCGCCATATATTTCAGTATAAAATGCAAGGCAGATTGTTTTATTCAGCTTTGAATCCATACTGATCTTTGGGGTCCGCGTTTGTTTCCCTGCTCAGCTTCAGAGGAACATTCTGGCCTCTAACCCACGTGTCACCCGCTTCCACATCAACTGGGAGGGCTGTGCTGAGCGGATGGAGGACTGTGAGAATGTGGACCCCGCCCCCAATGCCATGCTTCCTCCCTCCTGTCCCCCTGGAAAGGCTCCGCCCCTTAGTTTGATGCCTGACAACTCCATGGACTGCTTGTAAAGAAGGCCCATGAGCCTGGTCAGACAGACAGACACACACACAATCAGGCATACACACATACTACCTGACCACCCCTGGCACTTATGTTAGTAAATCGGGGTATTTGGTTAACTCAAAGTAAAAAAATATATACTACAACATCCACATATTCGCAGCACTTGCCATACTTTGACTGAAGCTTCACATGAAGATTTCAGTCAGGCTCCTGTCAACAAGGCGATATGAACAGGCCTTCTCTAACTTTGGGGGCTGCATCTTCTGAGGAGAACATCTCTCTGGACTGGACTAAATGGGAGATTAATCCCATTGCATTCCTATGTACACTAATTGCATTATTTTTCGTGTTTGTGTAAATTTCATCTTGTTAAAGAAGGCTTTTTTTTTTTTTTTTTTTTAAATAAAACCATCAGGAGATTAGGAAGAGAAAATCCAGTGAGCTTTTTGTGACTGAAACAGAAATTTGTTGTTCTGCTCCAAAAGTTGGTAAAAGGCTTGCAGTCTTCAGTTACACCTTCGTATTTATCAGGTGGGTGATGAATGGTGTGACAGTTGCTGCTTTGTGTGGATGTTGTGTGGAAATGCACGGTGGTGTTGTGGAGCAGATGGTTGAATTCATGTTGGAGGGGTATCTGTTGGGGGACTCAGCACCTTGTGGTTCTGGGTAGAAATGTTTTGACTATGGTCGCATGGTTTGGATGTGAGGGTTTACGCCCATTTTCCCTGCTCAGAAGTCATCGTGGTACATTTTGAATTTTTATTTACAACTTGAAAGGTCAGGATTTATTTTGCTGTTCATGTACATACCTTTCTTGTATGAAATCTTGTTTCTTTTGTAATTTGTTTGAAGATCCTTTATAAATTACATGATGAATAAATGCCAATGGTTTTGTTTTCCTCCCTGCATGTAAATTCTTGGTGTAGTGCTAAGGTTAAAGGGAGGGAGGAGCTTTTTGCTTCCATTCTCATTCATAAAAATGAGTGGCAAGGCACCATCGCGGCAGCTCGCTTCACTTAACTGCCAGCAATTTCAGTGTAATAGGTCCGACTCATCTGGTGTTGCTAGGCAACTGGGTCTGCTTCCATGAGAAGAGCAGGACCGGATCTAACACTACGTCTTCCGTCATTAGGGCAACGTTGCCTCTCTTATTCACATGGTTACGATGTTGACTCTCATTTTCTCTCCAAATTTGGCCAGCTGAACCACTAAATCTTCCATTCCCTCTCCTGTGTGTCTTACCTCAGCAGCCAGGCCGGGGAAATTTACATGAAAAATTAACTGTGATGCGATCAGGATTTGGATATGCCATGTTGCTAATTAACTGGTATTATGTTATTACTATAACGTGTTTGTAAAATATTAAAATGATTTAACATGACAGTGGCTCATCGGACAGCACTGTTGCCTCACACCTCTGGGATTGAATCGTGCTTCCGTTCTCTGTGTGTGGTGTTTGCGTGTTATTCACATATTGAGCAGGTTTCTTCTCAGTCTAAAGACTTGAAGACTAGTGGTTTGGTTAAATGGGATTCTGTTTTTGCAAATAGTGTGCGAGGGCCTGGAGTTTCACTAAGTTGTGGAGGATCATGGGTCCTGTATTGGGCTGATATACTGTCCAATGTGTTAACCAGCCTTGTGCCTTATGCTGTCTGGGATGGGCCCAGCCCCTATGATCCTGACCTGGATAAAAGGTAGGAGTTTGGATGGATTGTTTAATATGTTAAAATATTGCCCCCCCCCCCCCCCCCCCCCCACATGGTGGTTAGTGTTCCATCTCCTTGCCTGTATCGTAAGATGGCAAAAGTTTTTTGAACTGACAACCAGCCTTAACGTGCATAAAACATCTGGCGAGTAGAATAAAAATGCAGCAACAAACAGCCCTTGCGCAAAACTTTGGCAAAAGTACCTTCGTAGAAACCAGGAAAATAAGAACGTGTATACGTTGTAACGTTCAATGATGACCTCAGTGTGTTGTACTTTGAAAATGAATTAGATTTTCTTGCCATGAATTAATGTAACTGCATAGCCAATTGGTTCTTCTGAGGTAAATATTAAAGATGTGTGTCTCTCTCTCTCGCGTTCTCTCTCTCTTTCCTCTTTATATATATATATATATATATATATATATATGCTTTAAAATGTTTAATGCAGTAATTCTTTGCGCGTATTTGGTTTCAGGGTCGTACATGGGCTGCCAACAGCAAGAACAGCGATTTAACATTCTGCAGCCGTAGACTCTACTCGTGCCTTAAAAGTCTGACCAGCCTTCTATAAATAGACTGCTGCTGACGTCACTCGGCCAATCACAGATTATCCGGGCGGGAGGGGGTCGGCGAGGCCATTGGTATTAGACGCCTTGCTTTTTGATAACCAATCTAAATTCTACAGATGGAGCGGTTTCTATGTCAGACTACCAATACATTTCGGCGGATTAGCCAACCAAAATTATTTAATAGAAATGTGGGCGTGGCCGAATTGGGAGGAAAATAATAGGTGACGTTATTCGTTGGTGTATGGGGGCGGGGGAAAATTATTTTGACAGATGAATATTGACTAATCAGAATGGCTCAAAGATTTGACACAACGTTTTGTATCCTATCAATAACCGATGTGAACTGTCTATCACATTGAAGTGACCTATAGGCTCTGGGCAAAGGCGGTACATCTTGTAAGGCTGGAGTCAACCTATCAACCCAAGTCCGAGGATTAATGGGGGGGGAATGTCGGTCTGGGTATTTTGTTATCGGTAGTGGATTTAGACAAGGCTTCGGAACCGGGGTCGGGAAAGGAAGGGTGTGACTTATTTTGAATAGTGGGCACTCGAATTAATTCGGGTTATTGATCTCGGGGAAGATTAAAAATAAATAAATAAAACGTAGATCCGAGGGGGAACCGCGGCGGTGGCTACGAGAAGGTACAGGTGAGGAAAGAAGATCCGAACCGGGTTCGGCGTGCTGGACTGGGTCCGGGGGTGTCGGAAGCTTAACATAAGTGTAGGAAAAGGCGAGCTTCCCTCACCAACGTACCACTGGTAGCAGATATACGCGCTCGCGAGATCGCAACTGCTTTTTCCCCTCCTCCTCCTAAGGGAGCAACGAAAGAAGTGCACGGGAGTTATTAAGCCGAATATATGCATTTTAGCTCGCATGCTAGCTAGCTAGCTAGCTACATAACTAGCTAGTCGACTGTACCATCAGGTCCAGGCAGCCCAGACCCGTCCTGGAAAGGATCGTGAAGAGAACAGCCGGGATCGCCGAGTCAAGGGATTCCCTGCTCGGCCTGCAATCATGGGCAACGCGCCCACCGCCAAGAAGGGCAGCGAGATGGAAAGCGGTGAGCATTTTCACTACGGTAATGGCGATATGTAGAGGGGCTGCAAGGCTTTCACGTAGCCTGATTGTTAGCTGCACGTCGGCCGTGCTCCGGCTTCGAGCCCCGACCAGCTTACGCCTACTCGGTGGGGCCGTAGCGTTACCAGAAAGCGCCTAGCTAGCTGGAAAACTGGCCTCCTTCCGAATGGTAGTGAGAAGACGCGCGGTAGCCATGCACAGCCGAGGCGAAATGCACCGTGATTGTAATGGCACTGCAGTGATCGGGCCCAGCGCAGCCAAGCCATTGGTCTGCTGGTTACGGGAGCAACTTATTTTCCCTTGATTTCTCATATATACTTTGAGAAGAATAAATACTGATATTGAGCCTTATTGTGTAGAATAGTCTTGCTTTCTACCTCGACCCGGCTGGGGGTTTGGGCTTGTCATCCCATCGGGGGTGTGAATGTCTCCGACAGGCTGACAGTGTACGCACGACATGCCATCCGCACTTTTAACATGCGGGGGTGGGGGGGCACGGATGTGTGTAGTTGGGTCCTGCTACTTGTTGCGTGATCAGAAGCCCCCGTTGATGCGTTGCATTCCCCGCCCCCTCCCCTTTAGGGACAGTAGATGAGATTGGTTGTTTATTAGAGGACCGAGCCGTATTTAGATTAATGAAAAGGATTGCCACCCCCCCACCCCCCGCGCGCACTCCGCATTTCCCCTTTGAAAGAACGCTTGTGATACTACAATAACACTAAACCAAACCATAACATCGATGCATTTCACGGTTCGGCCCTTTTTGTTGGAGAAACAAAGTTATTGTGGAACTCAGAGTTAAATGTATGAGTTGATGCAAAGCTCCACGGGGGGGGGGGGTGGATACTGGCTGTAGCATATGAGGAGGGTGGCATTTTCAGCCCTAACTGAGTGGAGCGATGTCGTGCTCTAGGGCCAGATGAGTGGGCCTCTAGCTTCTGGGTATGGGCTGGGCTCTCATCTGGTTCCTCGCCTGTCAGGGATGATGTAGATAGTCTCTTTATTGTGGGAATTGGGGGGAGTGGGGTTGTGTGCTGATGTGTGTGTGACGTTTGTGTAGCTTTTGGGCACATTTGCCTCTGGCCGGTATCCAGAAATGGTCAGTAGGTCTTCGCAGACTGATATCGGCTGTGAATGTGCTGCGAAAGGTCAGCGGTGAGTCGTCATTCAGTGCAGAAATTGCTGGGTTTTCAGCTTTTGGCACCAGAGGTCTTTCCAAGTGTGGTTTAAATGTGCATTCATTTCTGCGGCTCGTCTGTGCATCGCCTCATCGTTGGCAGTGCTGTGTTTGTATATGTGTTTGTACGCCGTTCTTTACCCTGGATGGGAATCGCTCATGACCCCTTTAGCTTGATTTCTTTTTTTGCTCTTGGAAACTGTGAGATAAAGAGTGCTTTTTCCAAAAGCAGAAAGGCTTTTAAAACATTTTGGCTGCCAGCCCCTGGATCCCCTGGTCTGGCTTTGAGAGGAGTTGTAGAGGAGACTGGCTCCTCAGCTTTCTGTATATTGTGTGAGCCCCCACACACACACACACACACACACACACCAGGCCGTTGGTTGAGCTGGCTATGAGATATCCAACCCCCCCGTCGTCATGACCAGGTTGTTAACAGCTAGTGGGGCACTTGTTCTGACGGATCACGCGCTTTCCTTAGTGTGATCCTCCTGGGGGTCAGTCCTGAAATGGAGAACAATCTCTCAAACAACATGTGACAGAGCAAACTCAGAAAAAGTGGCCTCTTTGTGTGGCAGCCCCCCCCCACCAGCAAGACACCCCCATTGCACTTCACGGGTAACGTGTGCACACAGGCTCAGAATAACAGATCCCTGCCCAAGACTCGCTTACTTTGTACCTTACAAAGCATTTCTGACGAGTGACTGGGACAGTCGTCTACTTTGTAATTTGTTTACTCTGCAGTGCGGTGCACTGGTTAAGTTATTTAACACGTGACCCAAGGCTTGAAGGTTAAACTTCTCACAGGGAGGCGAGGCAATTAAACTGGTTGAATGACTTCAGTAAATATTCGGCGTGAGCTGCGGGACAGGGCAGTGCGCACGGCAGAGTCGCCTCCTATACGAGACGACGCGACGCGCTGAGTCGTGTGTGATGAGCGCTGAGGCTGCCGCATGACGGACTCTCCGTGACTGAAATGTGCGACGCCACCTCCACAGGGAGTTTGCCTTTGATGGGAGTTGTTCGGAATGAGGCCTGACCAGAATCGCCGGAGTGATTTTTGCCACGTGCCCTTGCCACGGGGATTGTTAGCATCATGCTTATCTGCGAGTTGGTATGAGCTGGGCAGCTGTGCCGAGTTGCTTTTTCGCTAACAGCTGCAGGAGGTCTTCCCAGGACAGACCCATGGCCTCCTGCTCCGGGACTGGATATGGAAATGGCTCCTTCCCTTGTTGGACAGGCTAGTCTGAGTCCTGACATATTTGGCTGATGAGGGGGCGCACAGGAAGGAACCCCGGGGGGGGGGGGGGGGATGGGTTTGAGGGGATTGGGTTGGGACGGGAAATCGGGGAGTGGCGTGAGCTTAGGAGCCCCCAGCGCTACGGACGAGTCGTACTCCAGAACAAGCACTGGGATTCCTGCTCCTACACGGGGGAGACCCAGGCAACTCTGCAGGCAGAGATCCCACAGTTAGGCCAGGAATCCATCCCTCCCTGGGGGACAGTGGCACCGTCTCTGTGTCCCCGATGCGTCTTCCCCCCACACGGAGCTCTTGAGCCGCTGTGCTGCTGACCATGTCAGCCCTGCATAGGCTGACAGGGAAGCTCTTCCATCGTGGCGGACCCTGCCTCAGGGACACCTGGAGCGGGGAGCAAGCTCACTACCGGACCCAGGATGAGCCCGCGGCCTACGGCCAGAGTGCGTGAGTCAGGCTGGGGGGGAAATACAAGAGCATTTTTAGGAAGGGAAGTATTTATCCCCCCTCCCCCCCGCTGGATCCCCTTCTTCGTTGGTCTCCTAACTCTGGGTAGATGTTTCTTCCCGGGTGTGAATCTCCTGTAAGCTACTGCAGGAAGGTCCGATTGTGGACAAAAGAAATGCGTCTCTCGAGAAGGCCTGCTGTTGTAGATGAAGCACTTTTGCGAGCGAACGTCGCCGAAGAAGAGGTCATCACGAAAGCACACGGGGGGCCAGTAGCTGGTGGTGCCCTTTGATGTCTGGATCAGAAGCTGGGTGGGCGAGCCTTGTGTTTTTTTTTTTGTTTTAATTTAATGGCTTGTGGTGGTTGTTTGGTGCTGGGTATCCACGGCAACCCGGACGGGGCTCAGTGTCCATCTCCAAGGTAACGCGTTCGTCTGTCTGAAAGAGTGGGCGGGCGTGTGGATGGACCGGGCAACGGGTTAGGGAGTTTCTCTCCAAGGCGACCGGTCCGGGGGTCGGTCTCCATGGTGCCGATTGGACTTGCCTTGTCGGGGCTGTGCGTGTGTTTGTCGGTAAGCCCGTCTCCACGCCCGGGGTCCCCGTGTGTATTTTTTTACAGCCAGTGTTCTGACATACAATCAAGGTGGAGCATTCACAGTATCTAAAAATATCCCCACGGCTCCTGCTCACTTGCATAACAAGGGCAGGTCTGTGTACATCCCCTTCCTGGCTGTTCTTAAAGGGACCTCGACAGCTTTGTTTGTTTTTGGAAACATAGGGCTGTCTCCCTTTTTTTCTTAAAAAAAAAAAAAAAAATACTAAATACAATCCAATAGTGCTTCAGGGCAGGATTTGATTGTGTTTTCGTTTGTGTCTGTAGGAAATCGGTTGAGAAAGGAAGTGTGGATGGACCGTGTTTATCGAGAAGGTTCTATGTATGGACCAGCGGATCTGGGATTGCCCATAAACTCTCTGCGGACCTGCGGAGGTAGCCAAATCGATGGGGGCGCTATTGATCCCAGCCTCTCATTTGTTTGTGGCTGCTGGGGAGGGCAAAATGAGGTCGGGCCCAAGAGCCATTATGAAATAGCCGTTGCTTCCCCCCCCCCCCCCCCAACACCTCCCGCTCTCACAGTGTGTCACTCGGAGCTGTTGACGAGCAGATCCTGACCAATATCTGTGAGATACTGGGGGCAGATTCCAAGTGGGATAAGAGGCTTTGGGGCAGATCTGCACGTGTCACAGCCGTCCCTGGGAGGGGGAGGTATCCCTTTGCAGTGCTGCCCTCTACTGGGGAGGCACAGCTGGGCACCAGTCTACTGTAAGTCCAAGGCTTGTTACACGAGGCAGGTAATGGACGTTTGTGAGGAAATTGACAAAAGCGTGTCATGTGACAGGAAGTCTGGCAAGACAGGATGGGAAGAGGGCGGGGCTGAAGAGCAGGCAGCGTAGCAGCTCTGCTCGGCTCCGGGAATCCAAGCAGACACACGTTCAAAGCACCTTTTAGGTCATGTGACAGTTATGTGGGACGTGTTCTAGCCACCTTCCGACCACCGAAGCTGACCAGCTCTGCCGCAGACCTTCCTGGAGGTCCCTGTCCCAAGTGGCTGGCAACATCTCCATAGAAGGATGGGGGTTTTACCATGGGAAACATAGTGGGTCCATTTCTTGGAGGAGTCCCTGCAGGGGATGTGCTTCTGGGGCCAAATAAACAAAGCCAAGTCTGTCTGGACTTTGTCCCATGCTGTGCTCTCCGTGTGGCTCGCTTTCTGTGGGGTCGTTCGTGTGTGTGTGTGTGTGCGCGTGCGTGCGTGCCCGAAGAAGCCCGACTCTAATGAGGCTTCTGCTCTCACTAACGTGTGGCTGTGGGGCGGGGGATTTTCGAGACGAGCTGCAAGAGGGAACGTCAAAGGTGAAAGCGGCTGTGGGCAGCGTGCCAGTTGTGGTCGTCCCGCTGACAAGAACTGGAATAAATCCATGTGAAGATTGTGCTGTCCCAAGAGTCCTGTACTGCTTTAGTACACTAGCTCTGTGTTTAGTGGTGTTAGCAATGGTTGTACCCAACGTCGATAGTTATGTAATACCTGCTAGCTTGTGATTGTTTTTCTATCTAAATTTGATTTGTGTGCTTCTGGCCTAACCGCTAACGGCTAAAGCGACTAGCACCTCCTCGCTGGCCTTAGCGGGCGGTAGGGGTTCTCACCCGTGCTTCAGCGGACGAGGCTTCGAGAAGCACGTCCCGTGGCCTCGGTGAACGGCCAGGCCTGATAACGGGGAGGAACAGGTTGTTATTCTGGTGAACGATTAGCTAGTAGAGATAAGGAGTGGTGCAGCCCTGTAGCATGCTGGGTGATGGCGGGAACAGGCCCCCTGGCTGCTCGTCCTCTGTTATCAGAGATATCCAGGGGGGGGCTTCTCTCAAGCGGCTCCCCACCACAGTCCTATCACGGCTGACATGCGGTCCTTTGATGTTGGCGCAGGTGGCGCCGGCGGTTGGCGGCCAGGGTCGCACGTGATTGGCTGATTCCTGGAAGTCACACTGTTAAACACACAGCCGGTCATGTGGTCTTGTGATCACTGGCTGATGACGAGTCAGTGAATGCCCCAGTCTAGCCAGCCTGCATCCTCTGGCATAGCATGTTCCTGTTAAGTTTCGGACAGTTGGGGCAGAGGGATTCTAGAGGCCTCTGGGTTCGGGAAGCTGTTTACGAGAAAACATTTCAGCTGTCATTTGGTCAATCAGAGCCACCTGTTCACCAGAACCTAGCTGCTGTTTGCTTATTATTATTATTATTATTATTATTATTTATATTATTTTGTTGTCTCTTTTATAGTGAAGGAGTTTCTCGCAAAAGCCAAAGAAGATTTTCTTAAGAAATGGGAGAACCCAGCACAGGTAGGTTATGGGGGTGTGGACATCATGGGAATGGACTGGGCTGGACAAGGGAACTTGCCAAGGCCTGATACCAGAGCTTACCTTCACTCACACATAAATACAGTGCCTGTTTACTATCTGTTGTTTACGGTGCTCTGACACGCACATACACATGCATGCTGATCATGCCACTATCGTATCCCCCTGGCTGTCGCACAGCACGCCGCCATGCTCTCGCGGCTTTATATTCGGGTACAAACACAAGAGGGAGCCGCGCTTCGCCGATTTGCGCCCGTGCACAAGGCTGCCAGCTCTCCCACGTCTGCCTTGTGTATTTTTTTGACTTTCTGCCACCTGGTGGCCAAGTGTGGAAGGCCCATCCCAAGATGTGAGGATTGGGTTGGGGGGGAGATCGGATACTGTGAACCATCATGCACATATCTAAAAATGGCATGGATTCCGAGTTATATTATTCTCTGTGTGACCCCCCCCCCCCCAGAACACAGCTTCGCTGGACCAGTTCGAGCGGCTAAAGACGCTAGGCACGGGGTCGTTCGGACGAGTCATGCTGGTGAAGCACAAAGAGTCGGGTCAGCATTATGCCATGAAGATCCTAGACAAACAGAAGGTGAGCTCGACTTTGGCCGCGGACCAGTGTGCTGATAAAGAGAGCGAGTCCAAAGCTCGCCGATGGTGGGAGGGGCTTGGCTGATCTGGGAGAAGCCCCGCCCACCATCTGTGGCCTATGCGTTTCCGTGCATCCCCACCCATAATTCAGAATCGCTTCGTTCAGCTCTAACTATATCGCTACATTAGAATAAATTTGCATATGAATTTTGTAGGCACTTCATCGTGCAGTCAGGAAATGCTCGTTATTGCATTTTGGTAAAAATACTGAAATAACCTCCTAATTGGACTAGATAACACAGGAGATGGAGAAAACATGCAGAGTCACAGCTTAGCGGCGAATGGAGATCGAGGCCCAGATTCAGCTCTTCTGTAGCCGGTTTGAGAATGGGCTTATTGGTAAACATGTCCCTCCCCCCCCCCCAAGGTGGTGAAGCTGAAGCAGATTGAGCACACTCTGAACGAGAAGCGCATCCTGCAAGCCGTCAGTTTCCCTTTCCTTGTACGAGTGGAGCACTCCTTTAAGGTATGCACATCCATCCATCCATCCATCCATCCATCTATCCATCCATCCATCTCCCAAGTGCTACTCCAAGCTCCTCTGCTGCCCCATCCTAGGCAGCATAGGGGTACACACTCTCACACCCAGTCGTACACTACAGGCAACTTAGAGATCCCACTTAGCCTAACTGCATGTCTTCAGACTGGGTGGGGGGGGCGGTCCCTTATGACACAGAACATGCAAACCTCACATACAGAGCAAAGGTGGGATTCCAAGCCCCCAGCCCAGTGTGAGGGAATGCGGCGACTCATTGTACATATCAGTTGACACCATGGTTCAATTTCCTGTTAAAAATTGCATTTTTATAAGCAAACAAGAGCACCAAGTAATCATAATAATAATAATCATCATTACTACAGGTATCCCCCACTTCCTGTGAATTTTTTTGTAAGCCAAAACGGGCGAAAACTGAAGAAGCGGTTAACAATTTATACGGGAAACATTTTTTGAGCATTGCCAGACGCAAAAAAATAACCCATGAAATCATACCAAATAACGCTAACGTATAGTAAACGTAGGAACGATATAAATGAACAGCTGATTTATACTTTATATCATTATCGAGTAATGTGTACTGTACTTAAGTATGTGCAACACTTTAATACCACTGGCAGCATAGTAGGTTTGTTTACACCAGCATCACCACAAACATGTGAGTAATGTTGCGAAATGAGGTTACGAAGGCTACAGCACCGCTAGGCCCTAGCAGATTTTCAGCTCCATTACGATCTTGTGGGACCAGCGTCGTATATGTGTTCCATCGCTGACCGAAGCATCATGCCACGCATGGCTGTGTGTCCATAATTGGTTCGTGATAAACAAATGCTAAACCCTATTTTTGCTTTTGTCCTTTTTTTCTCGGTAAAGCGAAAATCCTCTTCGTATTTCTTTTGGTTAGCAAAAAACATGCTAATGTAGATCTTTTGTAAAAGCGGAGTGGCGTAAAGGAAACGTTTGTAAAGCAGGGGATACCTGTGTTATTGTTTGTTGTTAATAATCAACGTCAATGTTTTGTTTTTTTTTTTTTATTTACGTGAACTTTGTTTTTGTTGGGAATTAATTTATCGTAATGTAAGATGATAGGTAATGATAGAGGGTTTGTCTGTGCCTAATGAGTCTCTCCAATCTGCAGGACAACAGTAACCTGTATATGGTGATGGAGTATGTACCAGGGGGTGAGATGTTCTCTCACTTGAGAAGGATCGGCAGGTTTAGGTGAGTTAGCTGACGACCCCCTCCACCTCGCACAGCAGCCTATAACGTCACCCTGGAGCTTTTGGTGAAGCCATCCGTTCTTTATCTCTCTCTCTCTCTCCCCCTTACACAGCGAGCCACACGCCCGATTCTACGCCGCCCAGATCGTGCTCACGTTCGAGTATTTGCACTCACTGGACCTCATCTACAGAGACCTGAAGCCAGAGAACCTGCTCATCGATCAGCAGGGCTACATACAGGTGAGTCTGCATTTAGCCGCCAACGCTGAGCCCTTTACCGGCATTTCGGAACCACTGTCGTCTGAGTCAAAGTTCTCTCACGTCTGTTTCCAAGGTAACAGATTTTGGATTTGCCAAGAGAGTAAAAGGCAGGACCTGGACACTCTGCGGCACTCCAGAGTACCTGGCTCCTGAAATTATCCTCAGCAAGGTGCGCTCGTCAGTTCCTCTGCCTCGCTTCCACGTTTTCTTCCAAAATTAAGTTGGCGCGATGTCACAGAGCAACGCAGGGGTGAATTGTTGGCACCTGTGACATGGAGTCTTGGTGTCATACTGAGTGTCTCAATGGCGTCACTCCTTATTCCTCAGGGGTATAACAAAGCGGTGGACTGGTGGGCCCTGGGAGTGCTGATCTACGAGATGGCTGCTGGATATCCTCCGTTCTTCGCTGACCAGCCCATCCAGATCTACGAGAAGATCGTCTCAGGGAAGGTAGGATTCCTTCAGAAGCGGCTACTTCCCATGTATTATTTTTTGGACAAATTCCAGATCGGGATTCTAGATTAAGCAGCACTGTGGCTTCGTACCTCCAGGGTTGTTGTGTGATTGTGGGCCCAGCACGCGTGGTGTGGAGTCTGCCCAAAGTGTGCGACCTTGTGTGTACGTGTCCTGCGATGGGCTGGCATCCAGTCCAGGGTGTACCAGAACCTTGTGCCCTGTGCCGCCTGCAGTAGGCTCCAGACTCCTGGGGGTGACCCTGTGCTACATAAGAGGTTATAAAAAAAAATGGATGGATGGCATTCCCAGCACAGCCAAAATGTCATCTGACATGTTGTTTTCTGATCTCCTTCACTGACCACACCCTCTAATGTACTCCTCAGGTTCGCTTCCCCTCGCACTTCAGCTCCGACCTGAAGGACCTCTTGAGAAACCTACTCCAGGTAGACCTCACCAAGCGCTTCGGGAACCTCAAGAACGGCGTCAACGACATCAAGGGCCATAAGTGGTTCGCCACAACGGACTGGATTGCCATCTATCAGAGGAAGGTGAGCAGGCCAGACTGCTTCCGTGTGTTGGTTCTGTTGGCGATCGAGTAGATTAGCAGGTGTTGATGCTGCGTAAATGTCTTGAAGGTCTAGAAATCATGCAAATCAAGGGATTCAGTTGGCTGTTGGTTAAAATGAACCAAGCAATGGTAACACATACACACCCATATGCCTTGCACTTAACGTTATTGGTCAAATACAGGAAAACTATAGTTACATTTCAGCAGGTAAAAGGACTGTGTTTAAGCAGGGTATCCCATGGGACTAGACCTTAATGCATTTTATGAAGATTGCTTTAATACTAACTGGATCATCAAAGAATGGACAAAGTTGGGTCACACTCAGCCTGTCAATTTGTTGACCTGAATCGGGTGCTGGTTAGACTGGGTACAGAAGACGTCAGCATTGGGATTCTGAATTAACACAAATCATTTTTTTAGGTCGAGGCACCTTTTATACCCAAATGCAAAGGCCCAGGTGACACCAGCAACTTCGACGACTATGAAGAAGAGGAGATCCGAGTGTCCTTCACGGAGAAGTGTGCAAAGGAGTTTGCAGAGTTCTAGACCCAACTAACAGTAACCCAAGGAGAAAGGGGATGGATATATAAATATATATATATAAAAAATATATATATGGGAGACGGTTTTTTTTTTGGGTGGGGTGGGGTAAGTTGATACACTAGGCTGCCAATCTCCATCCACCAACGGCCCAAACTCCTGTGTGGAGAGCTGCTGATAATTGGACGAGATTGAAGACCACAGACATCCAGCAGTGTTGTATTTTCCGTTTCTCATTTTTTTTTTTTTTATAACATTCTTTCTTCACAGTGGTCAGTGAGTAGGGACAAGGGTTTGAAGAATAGGACTATGGTCTAACTTGACCTGGTTCCTTTTTTATCTGTCATTGCTGGGAACATGGCTGCAGATTTTAAATCACGACATGATTCATTTTCTGGTATTGTCGATGTCTCCCTTAGACGCTTCCTTCGGGTGGAGCTTTGCCAAACAAGGGTTGATCAATCTCTGTTGTTTCTGAAAGTCTTTGTGCCCCCCCCAGCTCCCCCTGGCGTCCCTCGTTTCTTGCCGAGTGACCACGTGTGATTGGTCGAAAGAAGGCTTAACGATCCCACGGTCCTAATGCCAAGGATCTGCCAGGCCACTTTTAGGAGAGCATGCGGGGCGCCGTGAAAGACACGCCCGTGGGTCCAGAACCGGCTCCTGCGTCTTCCGTCCGCTGCTCGCTGGTTTTCAGGATGACGTCTGCGGGAGCTTATACTCGGTGGACATACGGCTCCATATTAATCGATCGACTCAATTTTATGTTTAATGCTTAAATCCCCGACATACTGCGGGTTTCCCCACATCCCCTATTAAACTTTGTAATTGACCGGAGGTTACCTGACCAAGAATTAAGTTGACTAGATGTTCTTCCTATAGCCGATCTGTGCGTGCCGGTCTGTCTGCATAACATCATACTGTGTCAGACGTTCTGCATGGCCTCTCGGCAGAGGGAGGTATGATTTAGAAAATGAAATGATCCGCTGGCAGAAGCCACTGTATAGTCGACAATTTATAGGTGTGGCGCGCTGAAAGCACGTGACCCCCCCCTCCTCCCCCCGACTGCGTGCGTCATTCCATCCACCTGGAGACGACTTCTGCACTTAAACTGCTCGACGACGTTGTTAAAACATGTTCACTAAACTATAAAGTATTTGGAGCCCGATAAGCAGACTAAGTCCTTTTGTGGATTTAGTATAACCTAATCATGCGTAATATTTTAAGGTTGAATACGGAATGTTTCGTGAAATGCAACCCCCCCCCCCCCCCCCCCCCGGCTTTCGTTTTAATTGCTTTAAATGTATGGTTTTGCAAAGGATATAAGTTAGTCGTGGTTCTGTGGTGAGACTGTCGTATGGGTGAAGCTGCAGAGGCTCGTGCACCGTGTGGTTAAGTTTAGGGATGGGGCAGGATAACCGACGCTCGCTCTCGCGTAGCCAAAACCGTTATCGCGTGCGCGCAGTGTCTCAGGCTCTGCGTTCGTACTCGGTTCCTACCGAGATGGCATTTTTCTTTCATTTTTTTGCAGCCAAGATTAAGGGTCGTCCGATATTACCTACAGCCTAACGCTATGAACACTAGCAGGTTGTCACGTATTAATTCCACTACACTTTTTTTGAAGAATTTTTTCGTAGCTTTTTTGTTTTGTTTTTGTAAAAATGTCTCTGCGGTAAAATTTTGCTATGTTTTACCGCGCGGGGCTTCCCCCTCCCTTCTCCGTTTTGCTTGTGATGCTCAAGATAGCAGAATTTGCTGCTGATCTTTTTAGTGATCAGGTTTAAGTGGTGGGGGGAGAATTCCGTGCCAGGAACCCCCCATTCCTTGTAGACACGCTAATGAATGACATCGGAAATCCAGTTCATTTTTATTTATGATTTCTGTCTTGTACGTCCATCTAGGCACACCCCTTCACTACCACCGCATTCGTGGGTCTGGTTTGCCTCCGATTCCTAACACTTCTTACAAATTTTACTTTTTAAAATAAGTTATTATACCGTTCATATTTTCTAAATGTATTTTCAGTAACATGAACCTGTTCTCCCAATGGTGGAGCCTGTCATACCTTTCTGGATACTATATTGTATACTGTAACTCTGCCTTTGACAGTCTTAAATATTTTCCCTCTTCCGTACAACTTGGCGGAGACCCGTAGGACAGAAGTACGTCAGAGGAAAAAAAAGTAATATTTTACATCATGTATCATTCCAATAAAGTTTTACTTGTTAAAATTAACTGCCTGTGAATTTGTCATTTATATTCATCGCATCTGTGCAGCAGTCGTCACGCTTTGTGTTTGTGTTAATGGCACGAGAATAGATTGTTCCCTCTTTTCCCCACGATTTGGACCCCACTTTTCAACCGAGCTAGCGACCATTACTCCTCATGAACGCGAAGGTGCGCATAACAACATCGGAATGCCACCTTAAATAATCCCCGCCCGTGGATTGGGAATAACGGAGCACGCGATCTCCAGCAGTCCACCTTAAGCGCAAAAAGTGGGTAACGCAGGCGTACAGTGAGGCTTCCGCTTCATTCTCAGCCGGGCTCGGACCGTAGGTGAGAGTATAGCGGATTCACTTCGGAGTCGACAGGTTTGAGGCGCTCGCCCAAATCAGACCGAACCCGTACCGATCATGTCCGAGCCGAGGTACCGCGACTGGATTTTGGAGACGATCGACTCTCTGCGTTCAAGAAAAGCAAGACCGGACCTCGAAAGGATATGTCGAATGGTTCGAAGGCGACACGGTTCGGAGCCGGATCGAACCCGTTCGGAACTGGAGAAACTGATCCAAGAGCAGACAGTGTTGAAAGTTAGCTATAAGGGCTCTATTTCCTACCGGAACGCGGCCAAGGTGCAGCGAAAAAGCCGAAAGAGGGCTGAAGTGGCGACCGGCGGCACTGTGAAGGTACAGACCAAACACGCCGATTGGAACAACGGCGACAGCGCGCAGATCGCCGCGGCGCAGCCGAGGACCGGCGACACGGAGCCGGCAGAAGCCAGTCAGCGATGCGACCCCAAAGCGAGCAAAACGCCCCTTACCCCCGAAAGGGACCAAGCCATCCTCACCCCATCTAGCGAAAACCATTGTATAGGCTGTGGCGCAGAGGTGTGCAGGAATAAAGCTTGCTGCTCAGCCGGAGGCAGCGGCCAGCGAGAGAGCGCTCCAAAAGACAAACTGCCGCAGACAAAACTAAGCGCAAGCACGCTAGATGATGAAACTATCAAGAACAATGGAAGTGATTCTTCTGGTAAAAAGAAGGACGATCGGGGAATGGAAAGTGCCTCGTCTGAGCGCGGATACTACGGCTCAAACAAGATCAAAACCTGCGGGAGCGCTGATGCCCACAGTAAACTCAGGCACAAACAGAAACCGCCGATTAAACCAAAGCTTAGGGTCAGGACTAAGAGAAACCGAAGTGATTCAAATAGCCTGGATCTCGGCGACAGACTGGTGGCGTCTGTTCGGAGCTTAGCGGAGAGAAAACGGGGCTCCGTCGCATCCACGGGACCCTCGCCACTGGGCTTGAAGGAGATACTGGGATTCCTAAGCTCTCAAGGACGCATGTCGCAGGAAAAGCTCACCCGCAGCAAAGTCAAGGTGGTTCTAGAGAGGGAGGTAGCCAGGGGTCGGCTTCGCAGAACCAGGTTCGGGAATATCACACTCCCGATCCGGCGAGTGGGGGCGAAAGCGTCTGCGCGACACCCAAAGAGCGCCCTGGTCGAACGGCACATCACAGAACGGGTAACTTGCTTAATATGTCCAGCACGTCTCGCAGTTCGGGCGGTGTTATTTTGTACTTTGCTAGGGACACCAATATTTAAGAACTTTTAGCACCGAAATAGCAACTTTAGAAGCGTATCTATTGCTAAAGTGTCTCATTGGCATCTGATTGAAATTACTGTAAAATGATGTTTTATATAGTGTGCATATGTGTTAGTCGCAGGCCGCAGTGTAACTTGCGGTGTGCGCAGTTGCTCCGCTTTTCTTGGCTTTTTTTCCCCTCACTATTCCCCCCTTTCTTCCCCCCCCCAAGTGTGAAAAGCGCGACGAGTAGTAAAAGCAGGCACACAAAACGACGGTGGGGCCACGGAGGGAGCGCTGCACCCTGGCATACGCGTCCTGCACGACGAGCGCTATTGCGGCGCTGATGCCGCTCAGTCTCGCGCTCGCTAGATGCGCTCCGCAGGGAGGAGGAAAAAAAAAAAGAGCGTGTGCGGCGCGCGCGCGAGCGGAGCCGCTCGTAGCTAAAGTCAGTCATTTCTTTATGATGCACCCATCAATATTGGAGCATTGAGT
>JAODJU010000045.1:15357613-15379121 GCA_026776725.1 Gnathonemus echidnorhynchus
ATAAATTCAGACCCCCCCCCCCCTTACTGTCTCAAGCAGGGATCCTCGACCATTCCAACCACAAAGCCCTAATTTAGATATGTGGCCCGCAAGTGACCTGCAGTGGTTGGGAAATCCTGGTCTAAGGTGCTTCCACTGTGGACGATAATTAGAAATCCAGTGGAGGTTGGGGCTTGGAAGGAAGGAAATATTGTAATAGGCTGTAGGCATAAAATCCCAGTGGAAGCAATTTTTCTACAGTTCAGCACGTTACTTTGTTTGGTATTTGTATTTTTTTATGAATACCTAGCTATTCTAATTAGGGAAGTGTGAAAATGTCTAATGGGCCTTCGAATGTATGGGGGGAGGGGCAAGCGCAGGAACTGACTCACTGACTCCTGACTTGCTTGCTCAGATCCAGGGTACAAGGCTGATGTGACTGCAACTTCCTGTCTGCTGACTCCAACTGACTCTCCCAGGGGTCTGGGCGTGGCTGAGGAGGCACACAGGATGAGCAAAGGAGTGTAAGTGTGTATATGGAACAGAGTCCTTTACTTTTTTTTTTCTGTAAAAAAATTGCTTTAACTTACTGCCCTCTCTCCCCTTTTCAGCATGATATCTCACATTTTGCTCTGTTTGATTCCCGTTTCAGTTATCTGAAGATGAGGCAGGATCCAGTCCAGTGGAGCGTGGAAGATGTGGCCAGTTACTTCTCAGCAGCCGGCTTCCCAGAGCAGGCGGCAGCGTTCCGGACGCAGGTTGGCCGACACTTCCTTTGGGCTGCCACATGGGGGCAGCACCTCCACACTGAGTGCTGCCATACTCCCTCAGAGAAGTGCACTTGTGTGCAGTTTGCTCAGCTTGTGGAATTAATCAAAATGATTATTTATCGACTGTACAATAGTTTACAATGATTGCATTATAATAATTCTCTCCGAGTTTAGTTGCCATTATTTAGTCAGTAAAGTTTTCTTCTGTAAGACACCCATGTCGAAAGAGACCAAGCAATTCCACGGAATATTCAGTGGTACAGATGAGTAAAATGACCTTGCTCAGCAGGCAGGACAAAACCTGGGCAGAAGTCTTATAGCTTACGTTCATATAAAAATGTTTTTGTATTAGATTGAATGTGTTTGCCTAGTATTCTTTCTAGTTTGACATAGTGGACTGTGTTCGTCACAATTAAAGCATAACTATCTAATGGTAACAGTTGACCAGTCTACCATTATTTCCTTTTATGACTGTACTGATTGCTATTTTTACCCCTACCAATAGGAAATCGACGGAAAGGCACTGCTTCTGATGCAACGCAGCGATGTGCTAACTGGACTGTCAATCAGACTTGGCCCCGCCCTCAAAATTTATGAGTTTCACGTGAAGGCGCTGCAAAACACCCACTTTGAAGATGATAGTGGCCTGTGCTGATTGCCACTGTACCTGGGCGCATTTCTGCTGATGGACCCAATCAGCCAAAGCAGGAAGTTGCGGTACTGAGAACAATAGGTCCACTAGAGGGCGCCACTATAAAAAAAAATCAATTGGCGTCGATCCCTCATCTCTGGCTCTTCCTCTCTCCCCATACAAAGTCAAGCAACATCTGGTTCCGTAAAAGGATCAGTTCAATATGTAGGGATATTTTTCCGTTATTTTAAACATTACAGAAAGTCGTTGCTGTGGTTGCCCAACACATGCAGTGCGTTTTTTAATAATGAGTTTAGTGCAGGGCAAGTCAGTCCTGTATGCAAATTCATTTGTGCTATTTATATTTTTAGCAGGTTACTATTAATTTATGACCAAGGGTGGTGCTTATGGTTATAAAGGCATTTCAAGGTACCTTGTTTGTATGGATGGCTCTGGTGTCTGACACTAATAGTATTTTACAGGCCCTCATATCATCATTTTAATCGAAACGGATGAGCTGAAAAGCTGATGTTCCTATGGTTTCTGGTCATTTAGCGAATAGCATTACTAACCTGGCAGGGCAAGGTTTTCTTTTAAAAAAAAAAAGCTTATGTCAGGTACATTCATTATATTGGACACATGGAGTTGTTTATTTCAGCGTGTCACATCAACATTGGTGAAGGACTCATTTGCATGTAAATAATCCACCAGACGTTTACCCCCAGCAGCTTGTGGAGTAGGTGTGTGGTTCCTGTAGCTGAAAGGCACATCACCCCCCCTGTGGATTTGCTTTGCCTACATCGTAAGATGCATATTCAGTACTCAATAAATTCTTTAATATCTGAAAAAGAAAAAAAAAAAAACGTGTATTGCTACTACCAGTTATTCTGGAGTTTTTTTATTTAAGGGGGTGGGGTGTTTTAAATATGAATTAAAAAGTTCAAATGAACCACTTTGTCTTGTTTATTTTTCCTAGATGTCTGACTTTGGATTGAGCATTGGGGGGGGGGGGGTTTGAGGTCCCCGTCCATTAAAGTCCGGGGGGGTTGTATTGGCTGTTTTTGATTAGTGCGGTGGGTTACAACCCTCCAATCTCCTCATAATTTATGCCCATGCTGACATCTTTTCAATCTTTAACCATTTAGGATTATGTAATACATTTGTAATTCATTATCTGATGCTATTAAGAAGGCAATGTGGGCCAAAATATGGTAGCATAAGGGAACAATGTTACTGTGTCAGATCTCTATTGCAATTTTGTGATGTATGATCACATTCTAATTAATTGCGGAAATTGTAGGGGATTTAATATTCATAATTTTATTCTTATGGACATCATTGATTGACTAGAAAATCTATCGCTGTTGTACAATGTTCTTCCCTTGTGCTACCGTTCTGTCTACGTATCCATCTGTAGTGAATTTTATGTAGTGTAACACTTTATTGATCTGTATGCGATCTACTTGAGTACAGTAAGTAATAAAATAATTATAGCTGTCACTATTCAGGAATTCCATTGTATTCGTACTACTATCAGTCAGTTAATCTTTATTTATATTGCATTGCTTTAACCACAGGGTTTATAAAGACCTTTAAAAACGTGCTAAATGAAGAAAAGGAAAGAAAAGCGCACAAGAAATAAGTACCAAAAATAACCACCTACATTCTGCACTTACTCCACATACTTATTGTCTTGTCAATTTCATAACAAATTAAAAGGCAAGGTTAATGAATTTCACTCCAAGCTTATTTTAAAGATAGAATGTCGCCCGAATCGAAGATATTGGCGGAACTAAGTGCACAACGTTTCCTTTTCCACCGGGGATTAAATTAAACGAGGACCGTCTGCTTCTGGCACCGCTGCAAAGAATATCCTTGTTTCATTGGCTCCTGCCTATAACTCGAACGCTGATTGGATGGAATAGCATATAGCCCGCCTCCCGACAGCGAGAGCAGGGCTTCGCGGTCATAGTAAAGGACGCTAAACTATCTTTGGTTGGAGGACAGCAGTCACTGTGGAGGTGACTGTAATATTGTCCCCCGCAATTTATTTATGTATATCTGAGTTATTCATACAAACTGGCAAATATTCCGAATATAAAAAGGGATTGAGAGGTCAAATTTCATTGGTGCATAGGCAAGATGGGGTCTCATCTGGCCCGAACGTATATTACGGAAAGGGATACCGAACCGGATCCTTTAAAACCCTCCAGTTTCGACCCACAGTTTGGATTTGGCGAAAGAAAAGAGAGAGGTTTGTACTGTGTATGCAGTTTAACACCGATGTGTTAAAATGTACACAGAATGTAAATAGGTGTATTTGGGTAGCTCGTTAACTATTAGCCTGCTAGCATGTAGCACCGGTGACCTACACTTACCATATAAAGGTATTATCACGGCTCTTCCCGAAAATATGGAACATACATGTTGGGGTGGCAGTTATAAACATTCATCAGTAAAACTGCCGTTGATTTTAGAACATGCAGAATATACGTGGTATTATAACTTGTTTGCTTGTGTGGGCCCTGAGCTGTCATATCGATTTGTGATTGTGCGGCGACGAGTTGCTTTAGAAGTAATACGAGGACCGACTCGACCCCCGGAATAAGAGTGTTAGTGAAATGAAGGCCGTTCTTACATTTCCGCAACGCCGTGTTTGAGCAGCGGGGAGTTGTTTTGATGCGCTCCTCCGGTCCGGTGTTTAATGCATTTTCAGATGTAGCTGAACCTAGCGATCCTGCACAGTGTCAAACTCTATATGGTCTGTTCATGGAGATAACGGCATGAAGGAGCTGTGCAGTTTTTAAGTAGCAAATTGCATCTCATCTGCTTAAAATTGGACGCTATTAACCAAACTTCCAATTTATCATCGTTTTCCGTAAAATATTGACACATGGTCACAGAGCAGGGCCAGCCAGTATGCAGCATCCCTGGAGCTGAGGTGAAAGGCCTTGCTTAGGGGTCTAACGGCAGCATCAATCTTCCGGCCCCCGGAATCAAACCAACAACCTAGTCCTTACCTGCTGAGCTGCAGACCACCCTCCTGGGTGGTTTAATTCTGTAATATGGATCAACTGGATTTAGAAAGTTATTTAAAAAGCTCTTCTCCTAATATGCACGTTTTATATCATTATGTATGAATGTGTCTCCTGGCTGTGGTGATGTAGTGTAGCTATTCTTAAGTGAGTCTTCGACCTCCTTTCCCATCCTTTCTATATCTTTATCCTATCAGGGGTGCCATTGACTGGGTTAGTATACAGTTGTGTCCGGTAAAGGTGTCTGGCTTGTGACTGTCCGCTGTCGCCGGCAGAGATGGTGGCCACGCAGGAGCAGATGAACCTGGCCCAGCTGCCGCTCGTCCAGCGTGATTACTGCGCTCACCACCTCATTAAGCTCATGAAGTGCAAGAGGGACAACTGGCCAAACTTCCTGGCCTGCCAGCACGAACGGCACGACTGGGACTACTGCGAGCATCAAGAGTGAGTGCGCCCATAGTCGTTGGTGACTGTAGTCATGGTTATCGCCGGTTACAAGAGTGCTGCTGTACCTTGATTTCATCGCTTTGACCCTCATTATTTTAAATATTTCCCGGAGGTGCTTGCTGCTACCTCGAGGTCCTAGTTGCGTTGATTATGTTGCTGGTTACTGACTTGCTGCTCCATTGTGGCCGCACTGACCCCATGACTAGGAAGTGATAAAAAATAACCGGAAAGATAAGCTGGGTGCTGCATGGGAAATAGGCACTAACGATGGCCGCCCATGTGACTCTCCCAGCTACGTGATGCGGATGAAGGAGTACGAACGAGAGCGCAGGCTGCTGAAGAGGAAGAAGAGGCTGGAGGCTCAGGCCGCGTGACCCTCCCCAGGTCCCATCGCCACACCTCTGTACATTTAAATAAAGTCTTCATTTCCACTGGACCACTGTCCCACCTGTCTTACTCTCAAAGAACATACTCGATTTGGCTAGAAGGGGTGGACCTGGCTTGGGGATTGAGGTTTCATACATTAAGGCACGTTTTCATCTTTGTCACAATTTACATCCCTACTTAAAATTTTCCGCTCCGTAACAGAACTTTACTCAGATTTTGTTCTCTACTGTTCATTCACACTAAGACCTGTCCAGAATGACGAGGCACTTGTAAAGAGAACATTCTCTTTTTTGATAAAATGTAAAATAATCCTTTGTCAGATTACATGTTTTCTATAAGGGTGTATGTCATCCACTCTCAAATGCAAACTGTGACTTTGACGGAGACGTCGTAAGAGGTGTGCAGTTTTTCGGCACTCTTACTGAATGTGAAGGTGCTATTTGTCCTCAAGACCTTTTTGATGTGATGTGTCAGTGCCCCCCCCCCCCCAGTGCATTGTTGATTACTCATTTGTGGGAGAAGATTCCTTTATTCTCAAACAAAGAAGATGAGCTGTCTTGCTGGTTACAGTTGTACAAAATGCCACTGTTTAATCCACAGAAGTGCTATTTTAATAGCAAGCTATCTGCCTGCATTTTCGAACTTACTGACAGTAACATAAATGCGGAAAACATGGCTAATTCACGTGGTAGCCGAATACTGGAAACACCGAAACTGGTTTAATAGATTCCAATATGATCATTTAGAATATATGTGGTAAACATTAAAAATAACACGTAAATTATATTCTGTTGTTAAAAACCCACTTATGTTGGGACCACAAGTACCTGGGTGGGGCTATGACCAGCTTGATTAGTTTTTAAAACTGCAGATGTGCTGTTGAGAAGATGGAGGAGGGAGTTCGGAGGCTGGCGATACGGCTAGGCCCTAGGGTCTGTCCCTAGAGGAGGAATGGCAGTATCGGCGAGCGGATGCTGGGGTAATCGCGGAACTCCTTCAGGTAGCTGCGGTGCTTCCCCCTGGCCCACACGGTCATCTGGATGAAGCCGACGGCAGTGAAGAAGGCCACAGGCAGGCACTGGGTCATCACGGTGAAGCCCATCCAGGCGCCAACCTGCAGGGGAGAGGGCAGGCCGTCTACCAGCCTGAAGTCCAGCCACCTCTGCAGAGCTGTGCTATTTTAGCCCTTTAAACCAGGGCACTACCATCACTTGGTCACCAGAATTTCAGAATCTGTATCAGTATCTGAGGCAAAAGTCTAGCATCTTATTACCATAAGCTGCTGGATTAATGTTAACTCAAAGGTCGTCCATTTTTGAGAGTCTGTCCATAATTTTGAGGTCCATAATTTATTTGTTTAAATACAGCTAACCTGTTAAGGACCCCTGTGTATGGAGATGAGGGGCAGAGGCATAGCAAGGGGAGCTCAGTTGATCAGTAGACTGTGGGCCCCCTCTGGTCCGTGGTGACCTCTGACCCCGCTTACCTCATAAGTGTAGTTGGGGCAGGAAACCAGCAGAAAGATCCACGTAAAGGGGTTCCTTGTGGGATAAGGGATCTTCCTGGTCTTAGAACCTGAAATGGAAGCAAGCAGGACTAATGCTCTGCCTGCAGAATCTTCTGATGAGGACAGGTATGTATGTGTGTGTTGTACTTGAGACTGAACAGCAGGGACGGGAACAAGTCTCAAGTCAAAACATTGCAGCCCGAGTCATGTCTTGAGTCATTTGTGTAAATGAGTCATTTGTGTACTCAAGTGTAAGTCAAGTCTAAGTCTTTCCATAATTTTTGCTGTCAAGTAACAAGTCATCAAATTTGTCACTTGAGTCCGAGTTGAATCGCAGATCAGCGCCTCGAGTCCATCCCTCTGGTGAACAGATACAGTTGGGGCAAGGGGAGTACGGGAGGCATGAATGCTGTGAGACGGCTGAGTGGTGTGTGGCAGGGGCTCACCGGGGGGTCGGAGGTTACGCAGGGCCACGTGGATGGAGAAGTTGCCGATCTGACAGAGCTGCAGAGGCAAGCACAGGTCAAGGTGTGTAGCAGAGAGGTGAGGAGAAGCCCAGCGTGGTTTCTACATGTGTTTACCACACAACATGAGCGACAAAGAGACGGAGACACACCAGGAAAATCACCAGGGCCGTTTTCACCTGCTGCTCACCGTAGACTGAAAAGACAAGCAGTCCATTAGTGAACACCAGGCATTTACACCGATATTAACACCAAAACACACCATGGGGGCCCAGCCCACAACCAGACAGAACTTGATGTCAGCAATACCAACAGTATTTGCTCCTCTGCAAATCTGGAAAGCGGCCGGACTTACTGGGAGGAGTATAGAGGGGGTGGTTGATATAGTAGGCCATCCATGCGGCAAAGCCCCAGTAATAGGTACAATTCTGTAAAAAATAAATAAATGGAGCTATCATATCTACATAGTACCAGGGTGAGATGTTAGTGGTGTGGTTGTTGTTCTTGGGTCTGTGTGCCATTCCTGCTCATATTTAGCCCTGAGAAGCTGAAAGGTTATTTGTGGTGCTTGCAGCCATCTGGTGTTTCATTAAACTCGAACGGGAGCACCTCGCAGACAACGGAGGCCACAGATAGGCATGAGTGGGTTGATGATATTTTCCAGGAACGAGGGCCTCAGAGTCAGGGTAAGGTAATAGGACGTATGAGAGAGTGATCAGAGAAGCCGTACACTGAAACCCAATGGGGGGGGGGGGGAGGTGATCTATCAATCACAGGCCCACTTCTTGTTGTTCGGCTAAAACGGGAAGTGACCAACAGCTGGAAAGCAGCACGGTGCAGATGTTCCCTGACCTGCCAGATGTTGCGCAACGGCATGGTGCCATGTGAGAAGCGGTGGATGAACAGGGTCTCCAGGAGGCGTTTCACGTAGTGGAAGGAGTGACACATGCAGGCCAGGCTGGTTGAAAACAAACAGACACACACACACACACACGGCTAAGAATTACAGCTAATTTATATGCATATCCTTACTGTCCAAGCACAGTGTCATTCATTTCTATTTCCTGGGCACGTATTTGCTAACCCACAAACAACTACTAATCTTATACCTACACCATCACCAAATCTTCAGCATTTTCATTTCCCATTTCTTGCAGTAATATGGTTGAAATACAAAATTAAAAGCTGTATATATACATACACCCCAGCCTTGTGCCCAGTGCTGTCTGGGATAAGCTCCAGGCCCAACACCCCCATGACCTTGTGCAGGGTAAGCAGTTGCTAAATGGATGACTGGCTATATGATGTATATTATAGAAACAGATACACAACAATTATATTTATGTCTATATATATATATATCGTAGCATCTGGCAGCCCGAGGTATCACAGTGGCAGCAAAATACAAGTAGGCTTGCTTCCAGAGGAACCAGCACTCTTATATTAGATCTTTCAAAGGACTAACATGGGTAGCAAACAATCACCAAACCACAGTGTGGAAAAGCAGGGTGTTGGACACCGGACAGTAAGGTACACACACGGTGGGTAATTTATACAATGACTAAAGACATGTGAGGATCGGACAGGGTTCACTTTTTACACAAGTAAAGACACACAACAACAGGAAATACAACACAAGTATTTACAATAACACAAACAGAAGCTATTTATAATGTTCCCAGCATGCTCTGGTGCTACAATACATATATATACAGTTATTACTACCAGAGGGGGATAGTTCAGGTCCAGCAACTAAAAATCCAGACCAAGATTTTGTAGCAACCAACCAGTTAAGAACATAAGGACTATACAAACGAGAGGAGGCCATTCAGCCCATCAAGCTCGCTTGGGGAGAACTTAACTAACAGCTCAGAGTTGTTAAAATCTTATCTAGCTCTGATTTAAAGGAACCCAGGGTTTTAGCTTCCGCTACACTAGCAGGAAGACTATTCCATACTCTAACTACACGCTGTGTAAAGACGTGCTTCCTCAAATTTGTTTTAAAATGTCTCTCCCAGTTGAGTATCTGGTATCTGGATTTTTACTTTCTGGACAGGAATGTTCCACCTTTGATTACTACAATTATATATCCATCCTTCCCATACCATGTTTGTTCTTCCGGATACATCCACATCTCAATTTCCATATTTATATTTCCGTATTTATATTTATTTATTTTACATAAGTGCTGTCCTATGTCTTGTTACCCTGGGTTGAATTACCCAGTCTGCTGGAAACTCACACGTAAGCATCTCACTGTTCACAGTACATGATTCATGTTTATTGGTTATTTGCTTGAAAGCCGGTCAGATGGGTTACTCACTGCACGACCCAGTGCTTGCTGGTGGTGAAGTCGTACTTGGGGGCGTATATGAAGGGGACCCGGAAGTAGAACATGAGGTAGATGAGCAGAGGCCCGAGATACTCAGTGAGGAACACCTGGGGAGGGACACGGGGGGGTAGGATGACATCACCGGGCGTCAGAGAGAGGGGGGAATCAAGGTCTCGGAGTGTCGAGGTATGGCCTGGGACAGCAGCCCCTCGAATTCAGGGGGGCTCATTAAGCCTTGCTGGAATAATCCTTTGTATTTTAAATGCACAGACAACGGTGGTATGGCCACGTTAATTTCTCATGCAGAATTTCGTAGCAGAGATAAAGTGTTCTGCCAGGAGATGAGTGCGTTCCAGCAACCAGCTGGCAGAACATGCAATTCATCACCAGCACAGACCCCCGTTTCAACACCTTTGCTGGAGATTTGCTTTGTTCCACCTCCTGGTACAGCGCCGCTGATACTGTCCATGCCCCCCCCCCCCCCCCACATGCCCTGCCAGCACCTTTCACTGCTTTTATATGCTCTTATTGCCCATTTCCATTGGCTCTCCTCTCCACCTTTCTCTCCCAATCACATTTCCATGAATCCATACAAGCCCAGCTCTGCTGTACCTCGCATCCTGATCCTTAAATCCTGAAGCAGACAGTGTTTGTTAAGGGCACAATCTGAACTTTGCTAGTTCAAGTCCTGGATAAATGCTGATTTATAAAAAATAAATAAAAAATAGGATACTTCAGTTTGATTGGTTGGTTCAATTGCTTTTTTCCATTTGAGGGATTATGGGTACCAAGTAAAATCGCAAATGGAAGTAGGGAGAGTTTCCCTGGTTACTTACTGTAACCCAGGTGATCTGGGCTCCCAGGTCCCGGAAGTAGAAGGTGGCGGTTGTCCCGACAGGGAGCTGCTGAAGGATATCCTCGTCTTTCAGACATTTTCCCTCTGTGGGGGACAATTGGCCAGGGTCAAATAAATCCAAAATAAAAAATGCAGGCCAGTCACTGAAACTCCATGTATAGTCTCCTGGGTCAGTCAGACAAATTCTCCAGATAACTTTGTTGTGAGTCACAGGAACTTTCCACACTGGTCCTGGATCAGCAGTGACACAGCCTTGGCCTCAGATTTATTCACAGCTCTGAAGTGCAACACTTTTTTTCATCAGTGCTTCCAACCTAGAATTAATCATCGCAATACTTATTCATGCAGTAATAATTTTTATTAGAGGTCATTTTCAGTGCTTCATGACATATAAAAGACAAATAGACCAGCAAAAATAATAATAATATTAGTGATGAATTCTGCTCTTAGATTCATTCCAGTCAAACCAGTGAGCTGTTAGGATACATAACAGGTAATGTGTGGGTAAAGTGTGGTGACCCGATCACGTCAGTGCGATCTGGGAGAGAATATCCAGGTGTGAGGCTCTGACTGTGGGGTGCTGACAGCAGAGATAAGGGTGCAGATATACGTGTAACTGGATGATGTGAAACAGCTGTGGGCTGTCAAGGGTCCCACGGTGCGGAATGGTATGAATGTGGACTACGAATGGAAAAATGGATCAACATGCAGACAGGAGGCTCACTAGGGTCCAAGCGCAAGGATTGTCGAGCCGGATACCACTGCGGATCTGAAATAAAGACACAGCATGTCATTAGTTTTAAAGACTTTGATCCTCACAGGGGGTAATTCTCTACAAATTTAATCCATTTGTTCAGGTTAAATATTTAGGGTATGAGAGCTCATTGGATTTGAACCATGTGGTATGTAGCTCTGTGGGTTAGGAAGTTGTGTCCAGAAGGTTATCTGTTCAAATTTCGTGGTTGACTATGTGTCATTCTGCCATTGGGTCCCAGAGCCACGCCCTTAACCCCAACTGCTCTAGAGATGCTGGCTGACCTTGCTGTCTTACAAATTCATTTCGTTACAAATTTAATGCAAATCCAGCTTTAGGACTGATTTTCTGTCTATCTGTCTCTTATCCTCTGTGTCTGACACTTACGGGACTTATGGAACATGGACTTGATTTCGGCGATGGTGGCGTTGGGCTCCACCTGCGGGACAGGCGGAGAGATGGTCACAGGTGGTGGTAGTCACAGATGTGATGGTACTGCTTTTACGTTTACAAAACATAAGGGTATGGCTGTTCGAATATTACTGTCCAGTCAACTTTTGCAACACAAACACTATCAACCATAAACACAATATGTGTTTCTTGTTTTAAGGTACATGATGCAAGCAAGACTACCATCTCAATGTACTATCTCCTTCTTTACCTCTCCTTTCCTCCTCTGAAATCCCCCAATACCCGTGGACCAGGAGTTGGGAATCTCTACGTTAGGCAACATAGGTGGTCGCCTAGGTTACCAACTTCTGAGGGAGCGCCAACTCAGCCAATTTCGCTTTGTCTCAGACAGCGGGACGTTTGTCTCCACCTGGGCTTTGACTGCTACTGGACTGAGGCATTGTCTACCTATCAATAGCAAAGCTCTATATTAAGCACCGTGCATCTTTACAGAATCAACGGCGTTCTTAATCAGGATGGCACGATGCGCTTGCCATGTGTTGACTGGCATGCGACGGGCCCACGCCTCCCGTCAGCCCATCTTGGGTGGCTTGTTGGAGCTGCGGGCTGCAACATGAGCCCAGCGGAGTGGCCCTGATGATGACCGGCAGCCAGCTCATCTGTGATTAGCGTTAGTAAAATTAGCTATCTGAGTCCGTTCCCACAAGCTCAAGCCATCGATGCCTTAGTTGGTGTCAAGTGACTCAGCACTTCTGCTGATCCACAGACATCATAAAAATGCCCTGATGTGTTTTTTTTTTCAACTATTTTTCCTAAAAGGTTTGGATAGCAAAAAATGCAAAGAATATTTAATGCCCCGATGTATACTGCACACTTTCTATGCATTGTACTGGACGGTCCATTTCTGGAGCAGCAAGGGATGATGTCCAAACTTGAATTAGCTATTCCTGATCACAAATCGGTCGAGTCGAGTGGCACAGCTGCTTCTTACATTAACGGCTCATCGTTGCCACCATCGTTATTGCCGAAGCCGTTAAAATTACACAACAGGCTGATATTCTGTCAGCTGCACTGGACACGAGTCACTGGCGGCTGCAAAGTTACAGGTTCCTACACCCAAAAAAGACTGCAAAGCCACGATGTCAGCCCTTAAATGCAGAGAGCCACATACAGCCGAATTCGACGAACACAGACGCACATGCCGAGACGAACACAAATGCAATATAGTGCCTTTCGCACCTTGTCCAGCAACAGCAGCTTCTCCTTGGTCTTACCATCCAGGATCTCCACCTCAAAGAAAACAGCTTTCTTGGCTTTTTTGGCAGGTTTGGGCTTCCTGGCGGGGGTCACCGGTCCAGTGACGGCATCACTTTTGGCACCCTTAGCTTCTAATGCCAGGGTATCCATGACCTTTGACCTCAGTTACCTCCTAGGCTTAGAGAGAGATATCCAGACGTTATGTGCACTCACGGTCCAGGCTCAAAACACACGCTCCCTTCCAACACCTCCTTTTCACACTTCCCTTTCTTCGCTCTTTCTTTCTCCCTTCTTTTCCTTTTTCCCTCCCCCTTTTCGTTCTCTCTCTACCCTACCAAAAAGTTACCGAGCCCTCAAAGCCAGGATGGCAAAAGCATCAGAGATAAGAAGGAGGTCCATCCATATTTCTGTGTCAGGACATGTATCCGTGCAAGAAAATCGCTGATGAGATGAACACGAGAGAGAGGGCTGGCGGTGGTGGTGGTGGGGGGGGGGGGGTTGGCTGTAGCCACCTCCTTCTCTTCCCATGGCAGTACCTGAGGAACAGACTGCCCCCCCTCCACCAAAAGATGAAATCCGATAGGCAGGATACTCAGATTCACTGCTCCGCTTGCTAAATTTAAAATGCCTACTGCTCCATGTGTTAGCAACTGGCTCCGCCCCCCCTCTGCTGTAGCTCCTCCCACTCAGTGCTGTTCTACAAGCTGGAGCATGTAAAGGAAATGTCAGTCAGTAGTCAACACAGATCCACTGTGTCTGACTCATGGCTGTGGCAAAAAAAAAAAAAAATGGTGAAAATCTCTTTATCACATACACCCACAAGTGGGCGGGAAGTGGGAGGTACTACAAGAGAAGAGCATTGTGGGGCAGTTCTTATTTCAGCCCCTGAAGCGCTTGCATGGCTGGGATCGCTGGGATTTCTGGAATTTTGAGAAACAGCCAGCCTGCAGCCCCCATGTCTGACAGGAAGAGAGCCCCCTTCTGGGCCAGGGGGAGATGAGCAGGAGGCGAACAGTCAACAAGCAGCAGTATTTGAAAACAGGCATTTCAGAATGATGATGTTAAGGCTGCATGAGCAAACCTTATTCTGGTACACATTCTCCGTGCAGTGTCCACGTGTGACCTAGTGCACCTAACTACGTCCACATATTGCTGGGCGTGCAGAAGCCGGAATGAGGGGTGAGTTGAATTTAAGGTTCAAATGAAACATCTAGAGAAATCAGACATCGAGCGGTGTTTCTAATAAATGTTTAAAATGGTACCAATTACCGTTATCCATGGGGACTTTAAAGCACAAACTAATTATCGTTGTCATTATTATTGTTGTTATTGTTATTAGTGACGTGTATTGTTTACATGTATGTGCGGCGGAGCGAGCCCTGTGACGACACCTAGCGATAGCCGGCACGCGGAAGTGCCGTCAGGAGTGTCGCGTGTCTAGCGGCGCGTTCTGGAAGTTTCTCCGCGATTCGCGAGCAGCCTGAGCGGAGACGGCGATCGTGTTTCTGCTGTCCTAAGGAGTCGGAGATTTGCTTGGAAAATATCAAAACGGCCGTTTTGTGAATGTTGGTCGGCCGATGAAAGAACGGCGAGAGGCGGACGAGCGGAATGAAGCGACGTGACCGGGCTTGGTCGGGATTAATGCCTCTTTTAAAAAGTTAATATCGCCGTTAAATATCGGTCGCCATGGGTAAAGATTATTACCGACTGCTGGGCGTGCAGAAGGACGCATCGGATGAGGAGATCAAAAAAGCATATCGCAGACAAGCCTTGCGGTACCACCCGGACAAGAACAAGTCACCCGGAGCCGAGGAGAAATTTAAAGAGATTGCAGAAGCTTATGATGTCCTGAGCGACAAGAAGAAGCGGGACCTTTACGACTTACACGGAGAGGAAGGTAGATCAGCCGAGTCCTTTAAACCCTGTGCGGATACCTTTAACTTCTCAAGAGGGTATAACTCGTCAGCTTATAAAAATGGGTCGATTTCGAGTTATAACCGCATTTTGTTGTAGCAATGACCCTGTCACCGTCCTACATCCTATTTTCAGATAGTTTTCCTGATTCTAATAGGAGTGTGATTTTCTGCATGGGTGCAATGGTGGGTCAGTGGGCAGCGTTATGGCTGCTTGCCTTAAGGGGCTGTCGGTCTGAATACCGATCTTATTGTGTGTGTGTGTGTGTGTGTGTGTGTGTGTGTGTGTGTGTGTGCGCAATTTGGTTGTTCGCAGATTTTTTTTTTTTTTTGCCACAGCCCTTCCACGTGTCATTTACCTCGCATTTAATTAGATCTAATTAATTAGATTTTAAAATTTTGTTTTGCTTATATCTGCCTCTGTGTTCTCGGTGATGGACTGGTACCTTGCACTAATATTCCCTGCCCTGTGCCTCCTGAGATAGGCTCCTGGTTCTCCAAGACCTGCACTGGGGAAGTGTTTATGGAAGATAGATGGATGAATGGATGGATGAATGGATGGATGACCTGATATCCTGAATCATACTCCTTGGGAGCCTGCTGCTGATATTAACCGTAAAAAAAGGCATATTGATTTAGTTTCATCACAGTATAAAGTCCTTAAATTTAAAAGGCGCTGTAGATTAATTTGTTTCTTTGGACATAAATGCCTCTGGTTCTGTTAAGCAGCATTGAGTTACTCATTTCCTCTCTTGGTGCATCTCCGCAGGTTTAAAAGGATCTTCTAGGGGTGGTGATTCAGGTGCTTCTGATTTCACCTACACGTTCCATGGTGACCCGCACGCCATGTTTGCCGAGTTCTTCGGAGGACATAATCCCTTCGACCACTTTTTTGGGAAAGGTGGGATGGATGGGGATATGGACATCAATGACCCTTTTGCTGGTTTTGGGATGGGCGGCATGCCTGGCTTCCAGCAGGCCTTTAGGGTGCGGCCAGGGGGCCCCCCCGGCACCCGAAAGAAAAAGGACGACCCCTTGGTACACAACCTGCAGGTGAGCCTGGAGGAGGTGTTCTCCGGCTGCACCAAGAAGATGAAGATCTCCCACCGGCGGCTGAACGCTGACGGCCGGACGACGCGCCGCGAGGACAAGATCCTGACCGTGGAGATCCGCCGGGGATGGAAGGAGGGGACCAGGATCACCTTCCCCCGAGAAGGTGACGAGACACCCTCCAACATCCCCGCTGACGTGGTGTTTGTGGTCAAGGACAAGCCACACCCTGTTTTCTGCAGGGAGGGTTCTGACATCATCTACCTCACGAGGATCCCCCTGAGAGATGTGAGTGCGCAGGTTTTCTGGTCAGTGTGTTAGTATGGTAGATAGAGAGGCAGCCGGCATTGCTGTTGTGCCTTTGAGTCCCCTGGCTGAAATTGATGCAGTAATATATCCTTATAAATGTGTAAAGCTCTCATAGAGGAATCTCTGCCGCAACAAAAAGGAAACTATGTTTGTTGCTATTTTTAATATCGCAGTCACCATGAATTACAGTGTACCACTATGATTATTAATGTAGCAGAAATGTTTTCATTCGTTTGCTATTTGAACGTATGACATCAGCCGGGCTGTTTTCAGGAAATATACTTTTTATTCTATTGGCTGTGGGCTGTAATAGAACTACAGGATGCCTTTTCTTTCCCTGTCTGTGCTCGCTGATCCTCTCGATGCCCCCACCCCCCCCCAGGCACTCTGCGGCTGCACTGTCACGGTCCCCACGCTGGATGGCCGGACTATCACCGTGACGATCCGGGATGTGGTCAAGCCTGGGACAAAGAAGCGCATCACTGGAGAGGGCCTGCCCCTGTCCAAGTGCCCCGAGAAGAGGGGTGACCTGGTGCTCCAGTTCGAGGTGGCGTTCCCCGAACGGCTGAGCCAAGGGACCCGTGATGCTCTCAGCCGGGTTCTCCCGCCCTGAGTCCCTACACCGATGGATGCAGCCTGGTGGCACGGTCCCACCACCCAGGCTTCTCACTGGGACTCACTCTGCCATATTCTCAAGCACGTCTTCCTGGAACTACAGACTACAGAAAATATTTTAATTAACTTATTTGTTTAACAAAGCTTACTGATTAATACAGAACATATTTTTAATCGTCTTAATCTGTTGTTACCTCTGTCAGAGCATTAAAAGCAGAAGAGTGGCCTGATAGGCAGGAAGTGTTAGCATATGCTAATCTACTTAGCATGTTTGTCGTCTTTTGGAATTTGAAAATTTTATTTATGTTTGGCAGATATTCGAAAGAACAGGATCATTGAGTAGCATTTCAGGTTAGAATCAGGTGAATGGGGGGAAACTGCTGGATCAATATCATGTGTGAAATGTTATAATACGGCTTGTCAGAAGTCCATCCTGTCATCACAATGTTTTTGACTGACTGCAGATGAGTACAGTTCCACTGGGAGGTGCTATTACCTGGTGTGGTTCAGCGTTTCATGAGCTTCATTCATAAATATGTGCGTGATGTATGCATGAGTCGCAGTGAAAAAACTAGATGTTCCTAAAGTGTAGAGTTTTCTTCAAACATGGATAACTTTCCTCCCCTTTGTTATGAACCGGGTTAGTTTTCCCTCACTGAGTCAATTTTCTTCTCTTCTTTTGTTGTCATATGACACCAGAAAAGTCCTAAATCCTGTAGGGTCTGACTACGTCTAAGTTCTTAATTCAACAGAACTTCAGTACTTCATTGTGATTTCCCAAATTTGGGCGACGCCTCTAGGTACTCAAATTTCTACTTCCTTGAAAAGAGAAACTTTCTTCTGCGGATGCAGGATTGTGCATTATGGATTGTGGAGCAGTTTAGCTTTTAGTTTCCCTCTTTCATTAATGCCAACATCCAAACAGTATACAGTAAATTACACATTATATCTTATTTATGATATGCTGTTGTACAAAAGCTCAGAAGTGAAATTGAGTCCTTAGTAGGCATTACATTACAGAAATAACTGCATTTGTATATATTATTTGGGTGGGGGGGGATAACTAAGATGTTGAAATTGGGGCAAAATCCTTTCAATAGAGTCTGAGCCTGTTGTTCTGATTCATTTTTGTGTTCACTGCATGCTCGGGTAACATCAAACCAGTCCCGGTTGGATGTGGATGGATGTGTCTGTTGTGTTGTTAAGAAACACCTCACTGGTTGGCAGTCCCAGTCGTAGAGGTAATTCGGGTGTGTTGGATTCTGTTCTACCTCAGCTATCTCTTAATTGCTTAATTGGTGATGTTATATGGACAGGAAGTCATTTCAGTTGCCGTTTCTGGTGAGGGTCGGTTGGTAAATGTGGACTAATTATTAATTTACTTATGTATATTTATTAGCAAATGTAAAAATGTCAATCGGAGAATGAGTGTTCAGTGTTAGAGAATGTATGCTTTGTATCTAAAACCCATACAATTTTCTTTTTCTCAGTCTTAAATAGTAGTGGAAATTGTTGGTGTTGGATGTATGAGTGTAACTCAGCTCTGAAACTTCTACTGATACCTGCCTCATTATTAATGATTTTGCCTGATTCTGCTTTGATCATTTGAAGCTGATCACGGAATGCCTGGGTGTGAAGCTACTTAGTGAAATCTGTGTGGCTCGATGTCAAACACTAACCATTACAGATCTCAGCTATCGGATGCAGCGAAAATGCTTCCCAGCAGCCATCTTAGGTAGATTGATGCATCACCTGCTTATTTTATTTTAAATGCCTTGGACCAGAGATTATGCAAATTTGTTAACTGTGGTCCTCTAGACTCTGGAACCAGTGTATATTCCATGTGTGCATATTTAAATACAACAATAAATACTTTCCAAAAAGCTTACTGTAAATCAGTGCTCACCAATATACCTTTATATATAGTATGTATAATATACTTTATAATCTGAACCACACGATCGACTATCCCCCCACCCCCCATTGGTAAATTTGATCATCCACAGCCCCAAACGTTATCATAACACCAGGGACCATCCCAATAGACATTATTTTCAGACACAATGGACTCTGACTTTGTGTTGCTGGTGGAATTTGGCCCTTGGAGTAAAAAATAGGTGGTGAATCAGTTCAGTTTTCAATTCAGTTTTATTTGTATAGCGCATTTTCACATTAAATTGTCTCAAAGTGCTTTACATCATCCCTGCCCAAAGCACCTAGTGAGCAAGCCAGAGGTGACAGTGGCAAGGAAAAACTCCCTAGAAGGAAGAGGAACCAGACTCAAAGGGTGAGCACATCCTCCAGGGGCCGGCAGAGGAAGTCAAATGAGCAAGATGGCAATTTTAACATTTGAGTCTCAAAGCAGGGAAGGGGGGGGGGGGGATGGGGAAAGGCAGGTGCTGCTTCTGATGGCAGGACAATCAGTGGTACGGCAGCAGGGCGTACAGGGAAGACGTCACAGGCAGAAGGACGAGCAGGCCGGAAAGACGCCACAGGTAGTGAAGATATCCCTAAAATTATGTTAGCTACAAAAAAGTAGTTTAACGTGAAAATTACACAGTTTGCTCCCTGTAATCAAACTCAGTATTAAATCATAATTTGGAAACCACTTTGAAACACAGCTTCAAATTGGAAACCAGTATTAGAATTTCTACTAGATCATTTGGGAATATTGGTTGTGACACAACGGTCACGATCTGCAATTACGGGCACTACTTACGAATTATATGCCCTAATTACGATATACAATCACCAGTAATTTTAGGAACAAATATAACTAAATAACTGAGATTCCTAAGACATACGTGTATAGTTTATTGTGTAAAAAGTGAAGCATGGCAAACGTATAAAATACTCAAATATCAGAAATAATCCAAGAGCTTTTTTGGGGTCTACTTGAAAAGAAATAATTATAGAAAACACGTGCCTGATAACATTTATATGATCACGGGTAAAACGATTTTAATTTTTTTTTTTGCTGATTTTAAAACGGGGTGTTTAATTTTACATGCAATTACATTAAAATCACCGAAAATATCTCCTTCCTTAATGGTTGCATAACTCATCAGTAAATAAAGTGGTCATATTCGGGAGAAGCGCATGCGGTTAATGTTTCAAACCCTAATTTACACACCAGTTTGGAGCTCAAAATCCTATTTAAAACCAAATGACAATTCAGAAAAAACTCCACATATAATGGGTGAGTATAATGTTCACATCACTTCTGACAGATGGCCAGACGTGCTCTGAACCGACCCCCATCAAGGACTATTCCAAACCTTGTCGTTTTCTACGTTTTTAGTACTTATCAAATAGTTCGATAGTTTATGGGTCTATATACTGCCGTGCAATAATTCAGTAACGGGTTTACTGGACAACCCAACAAATCCCGGTCCCTGTTCTGGAAAGATGGGGATGATGATGCTGATGATGATTGGGTATGGGGTGCGCTTCGATTGGCTGTGGAGTTTTAAGTCCCGCCCTATTGTGGTGACGTACCTCCGCTCTTCCTCCAGTCTCATTGTCGGCTGCTGAACTGGGGCTGGAACTGAACTCTTTGCGCTGGTTCCTGCGCAGGGGGACCGGGGACCAAGAAAAGCATATGATTCGGTAAGTATCCCCTAAACACGCGTCATTTCGGCTGGCCATCAAATGAAATATATGACACCATTGTCTTTTTTTAAATGAAAAGGTAAGTTTGATCACCAAGTTAGGTTTTATATGGCTACATTCGGGTACGTTAGGCAATTCATCCATATGAACATTGTTTTAAACTAGTGAAAAAACTGAGAACAATGTTCGCTCACTAACTAGTCAGCTGATTTTCCTGCGCAACAGCAAGATGCGATCGGCGCTAGCAGCCAGGGAGTCGGCTGCTAACAAGCCAGCTAACGGTATTCCGAAAAGTCCGCTTCACCCACAGCCGCTTCAGTCGGCTTCCTTAGCCAAGAGTCGAGCTGCTAATGGCGAGTGAAATGGATCGCACTTCCGACACCCCCACCCGTTCCCAAAAGTGGGAATACAGGCAGTCAGACCGGGAATTGGTCACAGATTTTGGGGGGAGGGGGCCCGCGATGAAGGGTGACACGTGACTGTTTTGTTGCTCGGATCGGAACACTGGTCCCGACTGGTTCCGCTAAGCAGCTTCGTGCAGAGCTCCGGTAAACACGGGCTTCACCATAACTGCACAACACATTCGTGCTGAAGTACAAAATACAGATGCAGTCATTTCTAAGCGCCATAACAACTTAGAAGCGTCACTCCAGGAGGGCTGCGAGAGGAGGCCCTCTATATGAATCCAGCTCGTTGTAAAATTGTTTGCAGACTGATGTTAAGGCAAACCGATTGGTGTGTGACTCACACCAGTTCATCAGGCTGTTTATACGACCCGTGTATGTGATTATTATTTCATGATGTTATATTAGACACTCTTTCTGTTTTCCAGGGCGTAGATCCAAGTAAGGGCTAGTATCCCATCAGGCGCTGAATGTGTCTCAGACTCCTGGGGAACTTGAAACGCTAACGCTCACGCCTCCTGCTGGTGGAGCCGTGGGAGGGGCGGGCAGGCATCCAGTCCCCAGCGACAGCACCGGCGCTCAGTGGCATGCCCAGGCTTGCGCCGAGGGGGGCTTGATAAGCGACGGACGAAGGCTTGGCTCCGGAGGAGCGGACGCGGACGGCCGAACGATGCCACTGGGTCTGGGTCGGAGGAAGAAGGCACCGCCGCTCGTGGAGAACGAGGAGGCGGAGCCGATTCGGGCGGGCCTCGACGTGGCGGGGCTGGACGGCGTG